>CM055118.1:438249232-438474232 GCA_029206835.1 Rana muscosa | reverse complement strand
AAAAAGGCGCCCTTCCAATTAGAGAGACCTGGAGCAGTTTGCAAAGGAAGAGTGATCCAAAATTCCGGGTGAGAGGTGTAAGAAGCTTATTGATGGTTATAGGAATTTTCCAAAGGGTGTGCAACCAAATATTAAGTTATGGGTGCCAAGAATTTTGACCAGCCCATTTTTGGAGTTGTGTGACATTATGTCCAATTTTTTTTTTTTTCCTCCCTTTTTTTGTTTTGTTCCAATACACACACAAAGGGAATAAACATGTTTAGAGCAAAACATGTGTTACTGCAATACTTTTCTGTGAGAAATACTTGATTTTATGGAAAAATTTCTGGGGTGCCAACAATTTCGGCCATGACTGTGTGTGTGTGTGTGTGTGTGTGTGTGTGTGTGTGTGTGTGTATGTATATATATATATATATATATATATATATATATATATATATATATATATATATATATATATATAAAAAAAATTTTTTATGTGTGTGTATATATGTATGTATATATATATATTATTCCTGAGACCTGCAATTATTAGATGTGGGCTTCGTCAGTACAACCGAAAAGGTTAATGTACATGGTACAGCAACCTTTGCTAGCCAATCCGATTTAATTTTACAGAAGTCAGTGAAGCACAAGGTATAATGGTTGCTGTTTTTTTTTTCTTCTGAAATAAGCGCAATATTGCTACAAAGTGCTCATTGTGACAGTTTCTGTTTATAATCCAAACAGATTCTTCATTATTATTTGTGTATCTGCACAACTTGTTTGCTTAACATGTCTATGTTGTTCTTTCAGGTTTTTGGCCAAGAAATTAAAGCCTGGGGCTGCACGGAAAAGCAATTACAGAAAGCTGCTGACCATGCGTTAGTATTCGGGAGACGGGACATTTTTGGATTGTAACTTTTTTTTATTCTGGATTGTAAAAGGGAAAGGAAGTGACAATGGGTCGGAAGAAGATACAGATTACCCGGATAATGGATGAACGGAATAGACAGGTACTGAATGCAAAACACATTTGCTTTCGCTGTGGTCAGTCTTCTTCTTTTTTTTTTTTTTTTTTTCTTTCTCCAGAATAGCTGTTTGCATGGATGTTGGAGAGACTGTTACAAATGGAACAAAACAGAAATCATAATGTTGGCCAAACAGACTTGCTAGCCAAAGGGCCAGCTGAAATTTGACATTTGCCGGCTCAGTTGGCAGGCCAGCAGCTGTAAGATTTCAGGTGACCTCTGATCCTCTTATTGCTCTAGCAACCCCAGCTCCTGTATTTTTCATTTTTTGCACAAGTCTTTTTATTGAAGTAAAAAAAAAAAAGTTGACAGGCAGGGTTTTTATAACGGAAGAGATCCTAGTGGTCTCTTCTGTCATAAATGCCTCTCTGAGGCTGTCAACGGTAATGTAATCTGAGCCACGCATGCACAGCTCAGACCACAATTACGGCATCCTCGCTGTACTGTGGTTGTGTGACTCCCGTGGGAATGTTAAGTTAAAAAATGATGAACACCGTAAATGATACATGTCATAGGCCAGTCTGCAATACTGGCCATGAAGACATAGATGAGCGAGTTTGGGGTGGAGAAACTTGACTGGCCTGCACAGAGTCCTGACCTCAACCTAATAGAACACCTTTGGGATGAATTAGAGCGGAGACTGCCAGCCAGGCCTTCTCGTGCAACATCAGTGCCTGACCTCACAAATGTGCTTCTAGAAGAATGGCCAAACATTCCCATAGACACTCCTAAACCTTGTGGACAGCCTTCCCAGAAGAGTTAAAGCTGTTATAGCTGCAAAGGGTGGGCCAACTCAATATTGAACCCTACAGACTAAGACTGGGGTGCAAGTAACCACTTGTTACCAGGTGGCTCGGCTGCGCAAATCGCTGTACCGGTACGGCGATTCGTGCACTAGCTTTTGTGGGCGCGCGCTCCGATTGGCCAGCGGGGGAGCAAATCAGCGGGTCCGGTGGATTCTTCGATGTCCGCCGGCCCCCCGCGATCGTTCCCCGCAGAGACAGAACGGGGATCTGCCGAAGTAAACGAGGCAGATCTGCGTTCTGTCAGGGGAATGACACTGAGATCCTGTCTTTCTGCTAAGCAGGAAGACGGATCTGTGTGTTTCCCCAGTCACACAGTCCCCCATACAGTTAGAAAACACAAACAGGGAACATGTTGAACCCTTTGATCGCCGCTGATGTTAACCCCTTCCCTGTCAGTGTCATTAGTACACTGTCAGTGAATTTTTTTAGCACTGATCACTGTAATAATGTCACCGGTTCCCAAAAAATTGTTAAACATGTCAGGTGTCTGATCTGTCTGCCGCAATGTCGTGGCCCCTCTAAAAATCACCGATTGCCACCATTACTAGTTTAAAAAAAAAAAAATCTATCCCCATCTTTGTAGACGCTATAACTTTTGCGCAAACCAATCAATATACGCTTATTGGGATTTTTTTTACCAAAAATATGTAGACGAATACATATTGACCTTAAAGGGGTTGTAAAGATACATGTTTTTTCACCTTAATGCATCCTATGCATTAAGGTGAAAAAACATCCGACAATACCGCCCCGAGCCCCCGTTTTTTTACTTACCTGGCCCCTCGAAAGTCCCGCGCTCATCCCCGTCATCCTCCTCGGTTCTCAGCCTGGCCGTCGATTGGCTACACTGGATGGATTGAAAGCAGCGCAGCCATTGGCTGGCGCTGCTGTCAATCACATCCAATGACACGGCGCCCCGGGGCCGAATGATGCAGTCGGCGGCTATGGCCGCCGCTGTATCACGGGAGCGCGCCCGCAATAACTCCACACCATGCCAGCTCGCTCGCATGAAGGTGTGGAGTCCTTGCGGGAGGAGCCGAGACAGCCGCCGAGGGACCCCAGAAGACCAGGAACGGGGCCACTGTGTGCAAAACGAGCTGAACAGTGGAGGTAAGTATAAACTGTTTGTTATTTTTTTGCAAAAAAACGGGCACCTTTAGTGTCCCTTTTAACTGATGATTTTTTTTTTTTTAATTGTCTGCCTTTTTTTGTTTATAGCACAAAAAATAAAACTGCAGAGGTGATCAAATACCATCAAAAGAAAGCTCTATTTGTGGGGGGGATGTAAATTTTGTTTGGGTACAGCGTCACACAACCGCGCAATTGTCAGTTAAAGTAACGCAGTGCTGTATCGCAAAAAAATGGGCTGGTAAAATTTGGATATTTTATGTAAAATCTTATTAAAACTTTTTTTTGCCGTTACTCTTAAAAGCCCCATAGGCACGGTCTTTTTCTACAAATTTTTGGTAAAAGGGACTGAGTTCCACCGTCATCTTTGTCAGTGGCGGCTGGTGCTGTATATTTTGGGGGGGGGGGGGAGGGGATAAACAAGACACCCGTCGCCACCCCCCCATCCTCCCCGTTTGGTCCGTCTGTCGCTCGTCCGTCCCCCCACCAGTCCCGCACTTACCCCATCTAGCAGCTTTCCGCTCCTTCCTGCGTCTCCTGCTCCATGGCTGCGGCTTCCTCCCCGGCGGCTTCAACCTGCGTCTCAGGCTTTATTGCAGCTTCCCTCCTCCTTCCCCCTACGATCGCTTCTCCCCTTGGCCAATCATGTCTTAAGACCCCTTTCCTGATTGGCCGGGAGGAAAAATCAGGAAGACAATGGTGAATATTAATTCTCTATTGTCACACAACTGGGTGGGCTCAGCGTTTTTGAAGCCAGTTGGAGCCTCTGGCTCTAATTATGTGCTTAAAAAAAAAAAACCCCATTGAAATCCATGCGCTCTGCACGTAGATTGGGGGCCGGATGCATGGATTAGGGGGGCGGCGCCCCTAATGGTCGGGCCGCCACTGATCTTTGTTCAAAGATAAACCAAAAGAGGCCAAAAGTACAAACATTCGATCCTCAGTTAAACTGTGCCTACATGTAAACGTGATACTTAAATAAAAACACAATGGACATTTTGCTATTTCAATATTCTCTTACACAAAAATGTCAATAGTTCCAGAAACAGGACTGCTGTGGGTCACCCCACTGCGGCTCAAATGCTGCTTCAGAGCGTCACCAAGTTAACTTTTAGTGGACCTCCAACTAGGTTTGGATTGCAATGTGTCCCCTCCCATTTCCTATACAGTGGAACCTCGGATTGCGAGTAATGCAGTTAACGAGCGTTTCGCAATACGAGCAATTTTTTTTTTTTTTAAATCCTGACTCGGTTTGCGACTGTTGTCTCGCAAAACGAGCAGGATTCGAGCCTCTGCGGTGTGCAGTACCGCATTTTGCCAGAGGTGGGGGGGGCGCCGGTGACACTCTGAGTCGGTGACACTCTGAGCCGTTCGGAGCCGTTCAGAAATACTCGGAAAAACTCAAATACTCCGTTCCCGAGTGTTTCCAAGGGTTTCCGAGTACAGCCGAGCTGTCTCGGAGTGTTTCTCAGTCTCTTCGGCGCCCCCCACCTCTGGCCACATGCGGTATCGCATGCCATAGAAGTCAATGTGGAACAAATTATTTTAGTTTCCATTGACTTCTAAGGGGAAACTCGCTTTGATATGCGAGTGCTTTGGATTACAAGCATTCTCCTGCAACGGATTATGCTCGTAATCCAAGGTTCCACTGTACTTTCCTCCTATGAAATGCTAGAGTTCTTGCCCACTCAAACCACACCTGATACCCTTTAATGCACTTGCTCCTGGATTTCGCCTATGTTTGCTATGATACAATGGGGTTTATGTACTAAAGCTGGAGAGTGCAAAATCAGGCTCACTTCTGCATAGAAATCAATCGGCTTCTAACCTCCGCTTCTTCAATTATGGCAGTGAAACCTGGAAGCTGATTGGTTTCTATGCAGAAGTGAGACAGATTTTGCACTCTCTAGCTTTAGCAAATAAACCCCAATGTGTACTTCCATATGTTTTGAAGTTCCTCTGGGCCTCTGTGTTTTGCGTATGAAAACAAATGTGTAAAAAAAATAAAAATATGTCAATCAGTGTAATGTGTACTGTGGAAAAAGTAAGTACACCCTGTCCTCAGAAGCTGGCATTGTCCCCTTTGGCAGAAATTACTTCTTGTAGGCATATTGTAGAACTTCCCACGGGTCTCTGATATCAATTTTGTTTTCCCCACTCCTCCATGTGAAACTCCTTCAGTTGCAAGAGGTTTGGGGATTTCCTTGCATTAAAGTGTTACTAAACCCACAACAGTAAAATCAGTCTGTATAGGCAGTAAAGCATGCTTGTAATTCTCTGCATTGTGTAAAAAAAGCGGCTTGATCTTGTATGCACAAATCCTCCCCTCTCTGCACTGTCCCCCTGGACAAGTCTGGATAGTACAGAGCCTTTGGAGTCAGGCTGCACATGCTCAGTTTGGTGTGTATTGCTAGAGAGTTTTTTTTTTTTTTCTTGGGAAAATGCATCACAGGGCCAATCGGCACTGTCCAGAGAGAGGGCCAGGAGCCCTGCAGCCTCATAGGACAGCTCAGTGCAGTATTTAGCAGTTTATATTTACTATAATAATTGCATTTCCATGTTCTGTGTACTGTGGGAGACCAGATATAGTCAATGCAGGTTCTGGGTTTAGCAACACTTTAATGCCCATTTCACATCAAAGTTTCAATTGTGTTCAAATTAGGGCTTCTACCAGGTCAGTCCATAACCCCCCCCCCCCCCATGTATTCTTCCTAAGCCATTCCTTGGATTTGGTGGGTGTGCTTTTGAAGCGTTATCATGATTAACCTCTTAGTGGTGGAGGGTAAAACAAATGTTAATGCCTAAACACAATTTTGCAAGCAACTTTTGAAATGTGTTCGTAAAACTGTACATATCACAACTACTACTATATCCAGGTGGATTATACAATTGGTTTTTTTTTTTTTTTTTTTTTTTTTTTTAAGGTAAATTTAGGCTTTCTTTTGGTGGTAAATGGTAATGGATATCTCCTGATTTAGTTTTATTTTTTTTTACATTTATTTCATTTATTTTGTATTAAAGCGGTTGTATACCGCAAAACTTTTTTTTTTTTTTTTGGTCAACCTGCAAGGCAAAGGTATAATGAGCTAGTATGACTAGCATACTAGCTCATTATCAATCACTTACCTTAGATCGAAGCCCCGCAGCGGTCCTCGGACGCGTCCTCCGTCGAATCCATGATACCCGGAGTGACTTCCGGGTATCGCCGCTCCGGTGCTGTGATTGGCCGGAGCGGCGATGACGTCACTCCCGCACATGCGCGGGGAACGGCACGATCCCCGCGCATGCGCGAATTTCCGGCAGTGTCCGGCAGGCTCCCATTCAAGAGCCGCCGCGCTCAGTGCGCCTGCGCCGTTATCTACGGCGTGCATGCGCCGTAGATAGCGGTATTTTTTTTGCAAATATCTCCGAGACTGTGTAGGTCTCGGAGATATTACAAGCACCTACAGGTAAGCCTTAATGTAGGCTTACCTGTAGGTGCTTGTACAAAATTTGGGTATACAACCACTTTAATGAAAAACTGACCCAAAGTAGTTAAAAAAAAAAAAAATATTTTTTAAATTTAGCTGTATAATTCCTGGTATTACCATAATTTGGCACCAAAGAACAAACCAAAATAAATCCTCCTGCTCCTGACAATCGCAGCGATATCACATATGTGGATGTTAAGTTGTCTGTACCCGTTGTACAGCCTAGACACAATAGTGTCCATTTTGCTTTTTGTTTATCCTACCTAAAAAACACACCGACACTAAGCCGGGTACACACTATTGGTAAAAACAAACGAAAAAACTGTCGGCTCCGGTCAGAAGCCGCTGTTCTAACCATGCAAGGTTAGTTCAACGATCTCCCCCGCTGAGCTGTTGGCTGAGAGTGCTCTTGGGGAGTCGGTCTGCTGCTGGTTTTTTAGCATGCACGTCCGACAGAAGCCGGCCAGACCAACATACACACGGGCCGAACGTCGCCCGTTTTGTTTTGTTTTTTGGCCTGTGTGTACCCAGCTTAACTGACACTGATGTTAATTTATAAAATGCTTTTTCTTAAAAAATTCTACCCTAAATTTACTGACTGTTACCTTTTGACCCTGACCTTTGACCCCAACATTGACCTTTTTGACCCTTGCCTTGACCCCAACACAAACCCTGGCACTTACCTAGACCAAACCTTGATCTGGTTATTTTTTTTCTTTATTTTTTTTTTTCATAGATTTTATTTATCTTTCTCTCTCTTACATTGTATCTTTCTCTTCTTGCATCTTTCTCTTCATTCAGAAGAGGAAGTAAACACAGGGGGCGGGCTCACAGTGACTGATCAGAGTTTATCACAGCGATCAGGAGGCCTGGAACTGGGAGTCCCAGGTTTTCGATCGTTGGTACGAGAGCCCGGTCTCTCTACTAGGAGCGTGCTGTGTGGCACGCTCCCAGCACAAAGAGAGATACGCATATATGCAGCCTACGGAAAAAGATACACTTCTGTAAGGCCGCCTATATGCGTACAGTCCGCGGGAAGGGATTAATGATCATTTAACCTAAACTTTTAGACAGATGGCCTCGCTTTCTAATCAAGCACACTTTAAAATGGTGCAGAATCAATAGCTTTTCCCCAGAAAATTAATTGCAAAGCAACCCCAAACCACAACATTTTCTCCACCATGCTTCACAGTTGCTATGAGATTGTTTCCAGAAATGCTGTCTTTAGTTTGCACTGAACCTGTCCACTTTTACTGTAGTCCAACTACTGTGACTTTACTTGTCCACTGCACAATGTTCCAAGAGACTTGGTCTTTGTATATGTGTTCAAAAGCAAACTAGCCTTGCGCTAATGTTAATGGAAAGAAAAGACTTTTTACTGGCACACCTCCCATGCAGGTTCAATTTGTGCAGTCTCATTCTGACTGTAGTAAAAGGCACTGTGACACCATCTCCAGCAGGAGTTACCTGCAGATCCTATGATGAAATTTTCGGAGGCCTTGGAGACTTATTTTAGCATCAAACGGTCAACACTTGGGCTGAACCGGCCAGTCCTGGAAAAAAAATGGGACTGGTCACTTGTAATCTATGCCACTTGTACATTATTTTCCTTACAGTGGAATGATTTTGAATAGCTTGACAAGCTTTTAAACCACTTCAGCTCTGGAAGATATACCCCACTTCATGACCAGGGCATTTTTTGCGATACGGCACTGCCTTACTTTAAATGACAATTGTACGGCTGTGCGATGCTGTGCACTAATAAATGTTCTCCACCCCCCACACACACACACAAATAGAGATTTCTTTAGGTGGTATTTGATCACCCCTGCGGTTTATTGCGGTTTATTTTTTGCGCTAGAAACAAAAAAAGACAATTTTTACTTTCTGCTATAAAAGATATCTAGAAATGTAGCAGGGCTTTAAAATCTAAGGGAATGTTTGAGTGGTAGTTGTACTCAAACACGCTATTTGATAGGGTTCTGTAAACCATTATTTTACTGCAGGTGGGATTTTGGTGTATAGTTCCCTGTGGCCTGTTGATGGCGCTGCCATCGGAGGCCAGGGTTGAATCGCTGGTGCAGTGCTGTACCTTGGATGTCCCCTCTCGGCGGTGGTGTGGTGGGTGTGTCGGCCTGCTGTGCATCTCGGAAGGGGATATAAAAGGGGCAGACCCTGTCTGTAGGGTGAGTTCCCGGGGGTCCGACACCGGGGGTGTGTTGTCCTGTTCGTGGCCACCCCAGGCACCTTTAGCCCCGGGGTGGAGTTCCTGGTCCGGTACACTGGTGGATCAGTCCCAGGCACCTTTTAGCCCTGGGGCTGCAACTGAAGGCCTTGGGTCCAGCACCTTCGGTTGGAGCCCACGGAGGGAGGAGGAATCCCAGGGTGCTGCCTTGCGAGGAGACCCGTATCTGGAAGAGGAGGCCGGGGGAGGACCGTTCCGAGGGACTGGTGAGAGATCACAGTGAAGGAAGGGGCCCGGTAACTCTCTAGAGGGATGACGGCTTCCCCTTAGAGGCCTAATACCAGAACCGACGTTCACCAGGTCTGTGGCAGAGTTGTGCAGGGATTGTGTGTAACCTAATTTGAGCATCATTCCGGCTGCTAGGATCCACTCTAATGGGAGACTATCCGGATGAGCTGAGACTACCTGAAGATATGGGTAGTGAATAAGTATTTGTTTGTGCCTGGACCTATTCCAACACCTCTTGCTGTCCTGATCTTCCTCCAACCTTTCCTGTTCAATGATTATGCATAGGAGAGAAATAAACTCTACTTTGGAGTTGCAATTGGTGTGGACCTTGAAGTTATTGGGGAATAGAGACTTGTCTTTATCACAGTGAAGACGGGAGCCATTCTCTGGGGAACCTGACCATAGAGATCCAGGTACATTACACAGCTCAACCTCTTCACACAGGAGGGTACGGGCATGTGGCATGGTGTGCCCCTTTTCCTACAAGTGAGCCAAAGGGAAGGAACAAGGGGTGCGTGTGCTACATAAAGAAAAAAAAAATCAAATTTCTTAAATTTTTGACCAAAGTGTATTCTACTTTATATTTTTGGTAAAAAAAAATACCAATAAGCGTATATTGATTGGTTTGCGCAAAAGTTATAGCGTCTACAAACTATGGGATAGATTTATTGAATTTTTTTTTTTTTTACTAGTAATGGCTGCAAAAAATGGCCTGGTCAGGAAAGGGGGGGGGGGGTAAACCTTCCCAGAGCTGAAAAGGTTAAGGCATTGTATGCTTTCAAAAGTTTTAATTGTTTTAGCTCGGTATTTAGTGATATTCCCTGTCGTTTGCCTTACCTTGTACTGATGTTACATGTTGCGGCTGCAATTTGTAGTGTCATGGCCGATTGATTCCCCTATGTCCATGTAGTCACTCACCTAGCTTGTTCCTAGGGTCAAGCAACTTCTTGTTTTGGGTCATACAACCTCCAGTGCATGCCTTGTCGTTTTCTCTGTGTTGCATCACAAATGTGGAAAGCTAATGTAATGGATGACGGCTCTTCCAGCATGATGATCTCTCTGTTAATTGCTCTGCCTGTTTGTCTGTGTCACATCTAATTACCATGCAGCTTTTACCTGCAGAGAAGTAGAATGTGAGACCCAGAAATTGCAAGATATGTCGTTCTCAACAGGCAGAGTAATGCCCGGTACGCACAATGAGATTATCGGACGAATGATCGTCCGTTTTTTGTTTGCATGCTAATCTCAGATCGAATCTGATGAGTTTACTAAATGCATTTGTAATGCGTTGTATTGCATTGGTATTGCGTTTTCGAACGACGGCTGTACTGATTAAACGAAAATCGTGCGATCTGGGATCGTACGAAAATAATTTTTGTGCATGTCCGATCAAAAAATATCGGATCAACTGTCCTGATCGGCTCTTGAAAGCTCTGTACTAACGATCAGATTTTCTGTTCACATTAGGCTGGGTTCACATAATAAATAATAAAAAAAAAAATCATGAAATGTAAAAAAAATAAAAAATAAATACCTAGGTCAGTGCCAGGTAGTGTTTGGGACAAGGTCAGGGAGGGTCAGTATTTTAAATTTTTTTAAAGTGGAGTTCCGCCAAAATTTTTATTTATTTTTTAAAAGTCAGCAGCTACAAATATTTCAGCTGCTGACTTTTAAAATATGGACACTTACCTGTCCAGGGCCCTCGCGATCTGTCCCTTGGCTCTCGGGTGGAGGCGCCGCCATCTTCGGTAAGGGAATCAGGAAGTGAAGCCTTGCGGCTTCACAACCTGGTTCCCTACTGCACATGCGCGAGTCGCTAGTCCCTGCTGTCTTCTGGGGGGGGGGGCTGAAGAGGGGCCGGACATGGTGTAGAGCGCCACTGATACTGCGGCGACCTATGCCCGGAAGTGGGAGCAAATACCTGGATTATACAGGTATCTGCTCCCCCCCCCCCACCCCCCCCTGAAAGGTGCCAAATGTGACACCGGAAGGGGGGGGGGGGATTCTGAAAAGCGGAAGTTTCATTTTTGGGTGGAACTCGGCTTGAAATTCGTATCCGTGTCGGTGGGATTTAGATGGGATTTAGATAGGATTTAAAAAAAAAAGCAAAATGCACATTATTGTTTCTGGGCTGAATTACGGGTACAGACAACTACTAACATACACATATGTGGGATCGCTGCGATCGTCAGGAGAAGGAGAATTTATTTGTTATTTGGTGGTAGGTTATAGTAGTAGCAAGAAATATACAGTTACATTTAAAAAAAAATAAAAAAATAAAAAAAAAATATATATATATTATATTATATTATATTATATATTTTTTTTTTTTACTATTTTCGGCCAGTTTTTTCCTTTTGATAATAAAAACAAGTCGGGAGATATTGCTATTTTCCGACAAATAAAGGCCCAATTTGTCCTGAAAAAAATGCGGTATAATCCACCTGGATGCACAAAGTACCGTATATACTCGAGTATTAGCTGACCCGATTATAAGCTGAGGCACCTAATTTTACCACGAAAAACTGGGAAAACGTATTGACTCGAGTATAAGCCTAGGGTGTCCATCTGAATGCCTCACTGTGCCCAATCTCCCTACCTGATCTCTGGCGCTGTGTGACTAGACTGACGTTTAACATGGGAGTCTATAGAAGGGGTGCCCGGCTTTAAAAAAATCGGTGCTCCCCGGCCGTAGGTCCCCTGGACAACAAACTTTGCACACTTATAGAGGAAGAGTGGGGCTACATGTGTGCCAAGTTTGGCCAGTACCGGGTCCCCAAAATCATAGAAGAAATTACCGTTTAACATGGGAGTCTATGAAAAGGGGTGCCCGACTTTGAAAAATCGGTGCTCCCAGGCCGTAGGTCCCCCGGACACCAGGGTCCAGGGGACCTACGGCGGGCCGGAATCAGGCACACAAAGTTGAAGTCAGACACAGACTCGAGTATAAGCCGAGGGGGACATTTTCAGCACAAAAAAATGTGCTGAGAAACTCGGCTTATACGCGAGTATATACGGTAGTTGTGATGATATGTACGGTTTTACTGACACATGTCAAAATTGCAAAATTGGGCTTGGGCATTTAGATGTTTTACCCTTAGACGTGAAGGGGTTAAACTTCTGACACTGGAAAGTGAAGATTTACTCTTCTATAGGCACTAAATAATGAAACTACATGATCAATGCACAGCTTATGCAGGTGAAAACCCCGAGGTGCAGGTAGGAAGGTTTAGAATGCCTTTAAATGAAAACTAATTTCACAGAAGCGGTGGCCAGGCAGGGCAATGTATTTATCATGGGGGACTTCAATTATCTATATACATGTTGGCTGGTCAGACGGAACTGATATGTCAACTAATTGGTAGAAACATAAAGACACAACACTCCTACACCCACACAGATTGAACTGGATACACTAATGTCTTTATTCGACCTTGCCAACGAACTATGTCTTGGTCAACTGATGTTCGCTCTGATCTGAATAGTTCTAGTCTTTGAAAACTGAATACCAGAACCCAAAGCTAAATTAAACTGTATGTGAGCACCACAAACTGAAAACAATATTTTATTCATTTTTAATAAGGGTGATTTAAAATAAATGTGTTTTTTTTATTTTTATTTAGAGTTTTTTGATTTTTATCAATTTTTTTTTTTGTTTTTTTTTTTTGTTTTTAATAAAATGCTTTTAGAGTAAAAATCTATTTTTCTATTTAAGATACATTTATTAATTTAGTTTATTCAGCATGAAATGGAGCTTAGTTATGTAGCATGAGGCTGTATATTCTGCAATATTTAAATTTTTGATCAACTCATTCAATGAATCCAAGCTCTATAAGCTAAGATAACAACATGCCCTGCATTAATGCATTCACACAATTTTACAGTAACCATGAGATGAAACAAAGTTCAGGAATGTTCCTTTATCCCATTGTTTTGCAAATCTATGTACACTACAAACTGTATGATTGTATCGGTTCTGATATCGCTGTTTTACTAACCTGACAGCTTATTCTAAATAGGAAACCTTCATTTTGTTTGCAAATATTAAAGATTCTAACTACCAGCAAGAATAAGTTAGCGGGCCTCCACTCACCTGCTGCCGCCACGTCCCTCACCTTGCTGTGTCACTGACTGCGGCATCACCAGTCGTCCCATTAAAGTGAATGGGACTGTCGGTGAGTCAACAGCGGGTCAGAGGAGGAGCCTCTGTGGGACAGAGATGACCGTTTCTCTTTAAAAATTATGATTCTTCTTGTTAAAAATTATGATTTAAATCAAATGCACCCTGTTTTTAATAATCAAAGAACTCCCCCATCCATCCATGTCTCCATGCTTTGAGTTGAGAAATCACTTTGAAAAACACTGCCCTAGCATTTCTAGCCATGGCCATATTAAGAAAGGACAGATGATTCATGCAGCCAGACTCAGTGGAGGGAGATTTCTGCAGCATATTTGGCAAGTACAGAATCGCAGTATATATATAATAATATGCAAAGTGGTTGGAGGGAAGCTTCAGAATGGCAAAGATGATTTTATTACAAATTATGTGAGCAGACTGCAGTTCCTCTTGTAGCGGGTACTTGAATTTAAGGGAGGCATCTGGGTGGTAGTGTAACCCAGATGCACAGATTACTAGGGTATCCGAGACCTTTTTCTGGTTCTTGGAGGACTCTGGTGGTGTGAGGTTCCTTGCGGCCCACAGGTGGCACTGTTGCCCTGGGCCGGGGCTGAACTCACACCGCAAGACTGTACCTTTTTGTCCTCCCCTGGAGCTGGTACAGCGGGGCGGGGAACCCGCTGTGATGCAAAGGGAGAGGGGATAAAAGGGGCGGACGCCCTTACCACGGGGTTCAGAGTTCGGGAGTCCAGAGTTGGATGACGCGGCCGCACCCAGGCACCTTCGGCCTGGGTGCTGGCGTTCCAGGGTTCTGGGCCTAGGTGTCCTTGACCTGGCCAGAGCGAGGATGGAGTCCATCCCGGGCACCTTTAGCCTGGGGTGAGGTACTTTGGCGGAGGCCTGGGGCTCAGTACCTTCGACTGAGTTCCGCGAGGGTGGAGGAATCCAAGGGGGCCCTAACTCCTTGGGTGCCCGTGTCTGAGTTTGTGAGGACTGGTGTGCAGAACTTCTCTGGAGAGTCCGGCGCAGCATCGCTGGTGACAGAGGCCTCCTGTTTCTCCCTTGGACGGATCTCCTTCCCCTGACAGGGGCCGTGCTAGCGAAGGTAATTCACATTCTACTCAATATAGTCAGTGGCAGTGACTACCCGCCACTGGTGATATCACAGTCTTTAGCATCAGAAGGGAAAGGATTGTGCCTCGATCTATTCCCCATCACTACTCAGCAGAAGAAACTGTTTATTGTTTGGAAAGAAGAATAAAACTGAGTTGGACCTATTCACTGTGTGGAACTCTGGTTACTAGGAGCAAAGGAGTCAGGAACAAAGTACTGGACTTGACTCTAGGACACCTGCACAGGACCCAAATTTCTGGCCTTCACCTCTTAGTTATGGAGGACATGGGCCGTGGTGTATCTCATCTCTCCCTCCCAGGGACCCCTAGACAACAGCCACATAACCGATAAAGCAAGAGGGAGAGAGAGGGTCGCTACACTCTTTAAGGAATAAAAAATAGTTGATGATTGAGAGAGGGTTTCAGCCCATCCCCACATGCCAAGGTCCTAGGAGTAGTCCTGGACTCTCCTTTAAGCCCCACGTCCAATCACTGTCCAAATCTTGCCGCCTCAACCTCCGCAACATCTCCAAAATACGCCCCTTCCTTACCAATGTCACAACAGAGCTCCTAATTCACTCCCTGGTCATCTCTCGCCTCAACTACTGCAACTTCCATCCTCATTGGCTTACCTCTGCATACTCTATCCCCCCCTTCAGTCCATCATGAATGCTGCTGCCAGACTCATCCACCTTACCAACCGCTCAGTCTCTGCTACTCCTCTCTGTCAATCCCTCCACTGGCTTCCGCTCACCCAACAAATTAAATTCAAAATACTAACAACTACTTACAAAGCCATCCACAACTCGGCCCCCAGCTACATCACTGACCTAGTCTCTAAATACCAACCTAATCGTTCTCTTCGTTCTTCTCAAGACGACCTGCTCTCTAGTTCCCTCATCACCTCCTCCCATGCTCGTCTCCAGGACTTTTCCAGAGCCTCTCCAAGCCTATGGAACTCCTTACCCCAATCTGTCCGTCTATCTCCTTCTCTATTAGCTTTTAGAGGATCCCTAAAAAAACCTCCTCTTCAGAGAAGCCTATCCTACCCACACCTAACAACTGTATTTTAATTTTGTCCACCTGATCATCCCCCACAGCTACTACCCTTCGTTTCACTTCACCCTCCCTTCTAGACTGTAAGCTCCAAAGAGCAGAGCCCTCTGATCCCTCCTGTATTGAATTGTATTGTGACTGTACTGTCTTTCCTGTTATTGTAAAGCGCTGCGCAAACTGTTGGCGCTATATAAATCCTGTATAATAATATAATAACACTATCTCGGTATCGCACTAATGAGCATTTATTGTTTTGTACATGCATACTCTCCTCTGTGGTTATCATTCAGAAATCACTTTACTAACCTGCAGATAGTAAAAAATCTGTTTTTTCTATGGAAAACTGTCGTCATTGTTTGCCCCACATTAAAACAGTGCAACCAATTAGAAGCATATATTTTGGGAGAATAATCTAACTTTCTTTTCTCCACACAGGTTACGTTCACCAAGCGGAAATTTGGGTTAATGAAAAAAGCCTACGAGTTGAGCGTACTCTGCGACTGTGAAATTGCACTGATTATTTTCAATGGCTCCAACAAACTGTTTCAGTATGCGAGCACAGACATGGACAAAGTCCTTCTAAAGTATACAGAGTACAATGAACCACACGAGAGCAGAACCAACTCCGACATTGTGGAGGTAACTGTCCTCTTCTTCTACTTGTGTTAATGAACAGACATAGTAAAAAGGTGTCTGGGGGGTGATTGGGAACTATTGTGGTTGATTCGTGGACTAATAATGTAGGACTTTTCTAAAGTTCACTTCTCTTCCTTCATACAGCAGAGCAGACCATTATAGCGGTCTGTCGTTTTTCAGAAAATCTAAAATTTAGTCTTAAGCCAAATGTGGCAAAAAAACATCAGAGAATATTTTGTTTGGGGAGGTGGGAGGAGAGTCGATGCTTAATGACCTAAAACATGACCCAGTTATGTATCAGTGTGTTTGTTCCATATAATGTCCAAATCATTAGGTGGAGGGGGGATTATGGTGTGGGGTTGTTTTTCAGGGGTTGGTCTTGGCCCCTTAGTTCCAGTGAAGGGAACTCTTAAGGTGTCAGCATACCAAGACATTTTGGACAATTTCATGCTCCCAACATTGTGGGAACAGTTTGGGGTTGTCCCTTCCTGTTCGAGCATGACTGCACACCAGTTCACAAAGCAAGGTCCATAAAGACTAGGATGAGCGAGTTTGGGGTAGAGGAACTTTACTGGCCTGCACAGGTTTCTGACCTCAACCCGATAGAACACCTTTGGGATGAATAAGAGCGGAGACTGCTAGTCAGGCCTTCTTGTCCAACATCAGTGACTAACTTCACAAATGTGCTTCTGGAAGAATGGTCAAACCTTCCCATAGACCCATTCCTAAACCTTGTAGACATCCTTCCCAGAAGAGTTGAAGCTGTTATGGCTGCAAAGGGTGGGCCAACTCCATATTGAACCCTACGGACTAAGATTGGGATGCCATTAGAGTTCATGTGCGTGTAAAGGCAGGTGTCCCAATACTTTTGACAAGTGTGTGTATAGATATCTATCTATCTGTAGAGATATCTATCTATAGAGATATAATGTGTGTGTGTGTGTGTGTGTGTGTGTGTGTGTGTGTGTGGTGGTGGTGGTGGTTTGGCTGCCAGTCCAGGCATCTTGGCAGATCCCAACCATTCATAGCCAAAATAGCTTTGGCTTTACTTCTCCTTTTTAATATAGCTTTGCCAAATGTATAAATCTGCACATGCTTCTGTTATCCAAAAATCTATATTTCTTTATATATTTCTTCATCACGGGACACAGAGCCTCATAGTAATTACTAAGTGGGTTATATTCCACCTTCAGGTGCTGGACACAGGTGTAATGAATTAGACTGGAAGTTTCCTAACTATGTAACCCCTCTCATACTGGGAGCACCTCAGTTTTTTTGTAAGGGTGTTGGTCACAGTTAAGGTTGTGTTATGAAGAGCTCTGCTGGCGGATCCTCTGGGATCAAGCAAGCTATGCTACCGGATCCATCCAAAGTGCCATTGAGGCCAAAGTGGATGGTACCCAGGCCTCGGTAAAGAAGAGCAAGGTTTTGCCTGTAATGCCTCTCTTTGGAGGGCTGGATCCTGGTTTCCAGTACTTTGGTTATGACCACATACCAAAGATTTTCTGGCAGGATGCGGTACAGGTTCAGGGGAGTGGAAACCCTGTCTAGGAACCCGGTCCCTGAAGGTCTGTTGACTTAACCCGCCGTAAAGGGTGAAGATTTGGTCTGTCTGTGCTCAGCAGTATCCTGCGGGGATAAGGTAAGTGAAGACAATCCTAGGTAAATACCTTAAGGATTGTCTTCCATGAGTAGCTGCATGACTTATCGGTTTTCCGCCACTAGAGGGAGTAAAGAGACATACCTGGTGTTTCACTTACCATGTTCTCCAGGAACGAAAGCTCAGTGTCAGCCGGTCTGTTGAGCGCCTCACTTCCTCCGCTTCAGGCTCTGCCACAGTTGTGGGGGTGGGGGGGGTCCCTCGTAGTCCGAGGTCCACGGCGCTCCTTTTGGGGGATCTCTTCCCCCCCCCACCCACCATTTCCCTACGAGCGTGCTTTTGAAGCCGGTAGGCAGGGGATGTGGTTGCCACTGGCACGCGCGTGCACGCCGGCTCATAGTGCAGGCGCAGGGCGGGCCCTTCAAAAAAAAAAACAGACACCAGGGCTCTGTAAAGCCAGAGGGACACAGCAGCTTGGGGCACGTAAGCACCTCCTGTGTGTTGGATAGAGACATACCTAAGACGCCTACTCTGCATCAAGCTGTGCAGACTAGCAGGCATTGTTTTTTTGCTAGACTAAGTTCAGCTGTTGATTCACCTGTGTTAGGTTCCTCTGCTCTTAGCTTAGGACTATGTCTCCATGTAGAAAAGGTTCAGGGGCAGGAAAAAAAATTGTATAAAAGGACACCAAGGTATCGCCATCTGAATCTGGTGGCTCTAATCAAGCCTGCACGATACCATCCTCCCCTGTAGGGACTTGAGGCAGCCGCACAGATTGAGCCATCGGCCCTGTCAGGCATTGCAGCCTCCCCCAACATTGCAGCCGCTCTGCATATGTCAGTTTGGACACTTTTTATTGCATTGCATTTGTTGGTCTATAAGAGAAGTTAACTGCTATAATCGCAGCATCCTCACAAGGAGCAGTAACCGAGGTGTGCCTCTTCCCGTGCTCTAAATCCTCAAACCAGAGGATAAAAAGTCCTGAGGATGAAAGCTCTCCGTCAGAGGACAGGGAACAGGTGCAGTCTGACGAGGCGGAGGTATCAGAAGCCTCACAAGTTCTGGAGTTGCAGCTGCAGTCTCTTTCAGAGATTCATACTGCGTATAACTTACCCTCAGCCTAGACGGCCAAAGCCTCTGTCTCCTCCTTGGGGTTTTTAAATAAATTCCCATAGGTTGCTTGTACCTTCCCACTCCATCCATTACTGTGACAGTTTATTTCTGCTGGTTGGGCACCCGCATAAGCAGTTTTTTTTCTCCTCCTAAAAACTCTAGCCGAGGAGTATAGGTTGCTAGAAAACCTCCACAGGATCCTCTTACTGGTGCTGGCTTCAGGCTAGCCAAACGCACAAACTGCTGGGATGTACAGTTGCTGGTGCACATTGTTGCTAACGCACAACAGCTATATCGCATGATTGCGGAAACGCACGTCTGCGGAGGATGACTTCCTCTTTACCAGTCCATATGTTTGCATAAAATACATGAGTTTGGAATGTACAAAATGCATGTGGGGTAAAAACAAGTAACAGAACATGTTTATATTTGATCACATAAAGATACATGTTTCTGTTTGTATGGATTTACATGTCTTTTACATAGTCGCATGAGGGTGCTTGGTCACATTAAAGTGCTTAAGTCACACGGAGAGGCTTGTTTGCACAGAAATGCCTAAAATCGCATAAAAATGTTGATTGCATAAAGATGCTGGATCACACGAGTCCTTGGTCACACAGGGGTACTTGTCCGCACAGTAGTGCTTAAAATGCATAAGATGTTTGATCGCATGAAAAATGCTGAATCACATAAGGATGCATGATCGCCTAAAGTTGCATGTTCGCCTAGATTTTGCATGGTTGCATAATGAGGCATGATAATCGAAGTTTCCTTAATTATACAAGATTCCTCGTTTTCACATAGGAATTGTCTGCATGGGTACATGTTGCATAACACGTTCATAAACGCATGCTTGCAAGATGCCCGTTCCATAGCACATGTGCTATATGTATGCGTCTATACAGCGCACACTTTGTTTTGCCTAAAACATATTTGTATGAATTCATGCTTCCATGAACGCAGGCTTCCATAGAGGCATATGGCTTTAACACTTGCCACATACACATATGGGGAGCCATTTGCATATGTGTTTTATTTACATGGGACTGCAGGGGTGGTCTTGCCCTTTGGGTTAACCACCGTGCCCTGGTTTACAAGGTGCTAGGGCCCACCTCTAGCAGGTCTAAAGGCCCAGGGTATAGCAGTAATGGCATACTGAGGCAATATGCTGCTGATAGATCAGTCAGTCGCATGGCTGGGCCTAAGTGTGTCCAGCATGGTCAAGTATCTGGAACTCCTGGGTTAGGATCCCAGTCTAAAGCTACATTCTTGCGTTCGGTAAGAAGCTTGGAATGTTTGGGGACACAGCCCATAAAGGAGAGTTTTTTGCCTCAGACAAAGTCAGCGCTATAAGAAAGCTGGACTATGTGGTCAAGGCAAGGAAGAGTTCCTTACATTTACCTTTTGCTTAAGGTGCTAGGGAAGATGGTGGCTTCATTCAAAGCGGTTCCCTATGCTCAGTTTCATTGAAGGCTGCTATAACCATTATTCTGTCGGCCTGGAACAAGTAGATCCTAACCTGGCATTATCCAAAGAGTCTGGTCCCCGGGATACGCTGGAGTCTCAGTTGGTGGTTCTTAACCAAAAGATTGGCAGAAAGGAAGATCCTTCATGCCGGTTACCTGGGAGGTGGCGGCTACGAAGGCTGGCCTCCTAGGGATGGTGACCAGGCCTGGAAGAGACCAATGCCCAGGGGAAGTGGTCAAGCTCCAAGTGAGCCTTATCCATCAACATTCTAGAGCTACGGATGGCACGTCTAAGGGCCTGGGAATTTAGGTTGCGGGATTGTTCTGTCAGAGTACAATCCGACAATGCCACACCACTGATTTACTTTGTTTACCAAGGAGGCACTAGAAGTCACGCAACCAGAGGGAAGTGGGCCATGTTCTGGCTTGGGCAGAGGAGCTTGTGCCTTGCCCATCGACCATCTTCATTTCATGAAATGGAGAATTGGCAGGCGTTTCTCTGGAGCCATCAACAATTGTTCCCCGGAGAATGGCCTCTACACCCCGACTTTTTTTCTGACCAAATGCCAGAGAAAGGGTACCCCGGACATAAAATTTATTGGCGTCCAGGTTCAACAAGAAGTTGGACAGCTTTGTGTCAAGGACAAAGGATCCACTCGCATACGGGAAAGAGGCGTTAGTGACCCCGTGGGACCAGTTGTAACTGATTTATGCGTTCTCTCCCCCAGTGCCGTGACTACCGTGGCTTCTATGCAACAACAGAGGGGAACGGAAGCCGGCCTAATGGCTCTGGCATGACCCAGACGACCTTACTGTGCAGGGATCGGAAGGGTGGTAGTAGAGGACCCAGGGTCCCTTACATCTTGTCCAGACCTACTTCACAAGGGGGTATTCCATCCTGTCTTGCAAACAGGGGAATCAATGGTCTGGGTGTTTAAGCCCACATTTTTGAGGATCAGGGCTTTCAGGATCAGCGGCAAATTACCTTGATTCATACAGGAGAGCTGGTCTCCAGGGCCATGTATCATAGGATCTGGAAGGTCCATGTTCCTGGAGTGAAACCAAGAGGTGGCATCCTTGAAAGTATGTCATAAATAAAATTCTTACCTTCCTACATTAGGAAAGGAGATGGAGCTAGCTTTAAGTTCCATCAACAATCCGATCTCGGCCTTGTCAGTATTTTCAAAGGCCGCTTGCTTTGCACTCTTTGATCCGGGCCTTTTTACATGGGGTAATGCGTATAAGTCCCCCAGTTAGGTCGCCCTTGTGCTCGGGGGATTGAGTTTAGTTTTGTCGGCTTACAAGATCAGCACCTTGGGCTGATGCACCATATTTCCCTTCATCCGTCTAACAAGGGAATTGGTCTTCTTGGTTGCGGTAGCCTCCGCAAAAGAGTTTTCAGTATTGGCAGCTTTCTTTGTATAGAGCCATACTTAATTATTCTTAAGGATAGGGTGAAGTTAAATCCTCACCCAGCCTTATTTCATAAAAGGACCTAGTTTTTCTTTTGAATCAAAACGTTTATTGCCTTCCTTTTTTTCCAGAACCTTGTTCTACGGAAGGAAAGTTATTCATTTTATCTCAATATAGATGAGAGCAGTTAAAAATCTATCTGAAGGTTTCAGATACAGCAAACTGATGTTTTGTTGTGCTGCAAGAAGACCCTAGAAATGGGCAGGCAGCGTTCAAATCGGCTATTAAAATGGTTACACTCTCTCGTTAGCGTGAGAGCAGTCAAGGCCTATCTGAAACGGCTGCTGAGATATGGAAAACTGATGTTTGTTGCACGGGAGGCCCCGGGAAAGGGCAGGCAGCGTCTAAATCAACTGGTTCTTTGTGGATTCATCAGGTTATTATTCAGGCTTGTGGTTAAAGAGAGGGTCTTCCCCTGTTTCTTTTAGAGTGCACCCTACCAGGACAGTAAGCGCTTCATGTGTGGTGCATTACCAAGCCTTTTATGATTCAGATTTGCAAGGCCGCAACTTGGTCGTCGGTGCTTACGTTCACTAATTTCTATCAGGTGAATGTAGGATGGCAGGAGGATGGCGCTTTTTGGCGCAGTATGCTGCAGGCAGCAGTATAGGTCCTCGCGTCTGATGGCGGTCTGCGTTATTTGTGTCTCCCTCCCCTCAGTAGGCATGGCTTTGGGACATCCCACTTAGTAATTACTATGAGGCTCTGTGTCCCGTGATGTACGATTAAGAGAATAGGATTTTTATAACGGCTTATATGTAAAATCCTTTTCTTTGAGTACATCACGGGACACAGAGCTCCCGCCCCCCTTGTTTGGGGATATTGGGACACTTATTGCTTTGCTACAAAAACTGAGGGGTTATATAGGGAGGAAACTTCATGTCTAATTGATTACACCAGTGTCTAGCACCTGAAGGTGGAATGTAACCCACTTAGTAATTACTATGAGGCTCTGTGTCCCGTGATGTACTCCAAGAAAAGGATTTTATAGGTAAGCTGTTATAAAAATCCTATTTTTTTACTTGATAAGGTACTCTTAAAAGGGAAGTATTATATTCATCTAGGTGGATGCCGCATCGGTCCAATGCTACATCTCTCCCCCGCTTCTTCTACTCAGAGAACTAAGCGATCAAAGATCGCTAATCACTCAGGTCTTGGTCTTCACTGAGCAGAGAGTCAGTGACTTTCAGTCACCGGCTCTCTGCTCTGCCCTTCCAGTGCTCACTAGAGCACGGGCTGTGGAGGTGGCAAGGGTGGATGGCTCAGGCCCTGAGCGGCGCGCTGAATGGTTGAACCAACTGGCAGTCAGGAATCAGGGCCGTTCCCGACTGTAAAGTTTGGATAGATCCGGAGCATGGACCGACGAGTGACGTCAGCCGACAGCGGGTCATAGGAATGCAAAACGAACTGCACTCCTGTGATCCATGGGGCCAAAAAAATAGCTCTACTTCGCCTTTAAATCCTCCTATATATTTTTTAAAAAAAATTCACCTTTTTTTTGGAAAATAAATAAATGCACTCCTGCAGACCTGTCTTTTGCTTTCAGCCTGTACCTCTGTATGGGCTTTCTGTTTGTAAGCCAGAGGACATGTCAGTGGACTATGACAGCGTCCTTGCAGCCCATTGAATGTCTGTCTGCCGCAGTGATAGTTTGCTCATTCACAGGAAGGTATGAATAAATGACGCAGCTTTGTAAGCAGAGCCTTGCACAGCTGCAAATTTTTGAAAAAGTGACAGAGGGTGTGGGGATAAGATCCCCCACCCGCTGCTAAATACAGGTGGAACATGTAATGTGTTCCAAAGGTGAACTTATCCTTTAACCGCTTCCAGGTGCCGCCTTCCGGCCTTTTAAAAGGTTCTAAATGTGGGTGAGCTGGCATTCCCATCATGTGACCGCTGGAATTGCCAGTCACATGATCTGAAATCTCCCGATCGATGGTATGCATTGGGAGCTTTCCAATATCCGCCGGTTACTGTGCTGGAGGTGCACTTTCAACAGAGTGATGGATTTACATAGGGACACCTATGCGGGCTCTCAGCATTAAAGCCGAGACGCCGCATATACAGTGAAACCTCGGAATGCGAGTAAGGCGGTTTTACGAGTGTTTCACAATACAAGTTATTTTTGAGAAATATCCTGACTCGATTTGCGAGCATTGTCTCGCAAGACGAGCAGGATTCAAGCCGCGTGCAGTACCGCATTTGGCCAGAGGTGCGGGGGCACCGGTGACGCTTGGAGACACTCCATTCCCGAGTGTCTCCGGTGCCCCCACACCTCTGGCCAAATGCGGTACTGCACAGACTAGCAGTCACTGTGGAACAAATTAGCTGCGTTTCTATTGATTCCTATGGCAAAACTCGCTTTGATATACGAGTGCTTTGGATTACATGCATGCTTCTGGAACGGATTATGCTCGTAATCCAAGGTACTACTGTATACGGGTATGGCCAGTGGTAAGAGGTTAAAGATGAATTCCAAACATGGTATATTTTTGCATAGTTACATTGGACTAGTTTGGCTCAATGTAACTATGTATAGTATATACCATACCTGTCTGATTCCCCTGGAAGCTGGAAGTCACTGTAGTAGGCACCACCACTACAGTGATCTCCTCCTAGCTTCTGGGTCTCCTACCAATCGGCTGCCCTGCTGCATTTTAAACACAGAAGGTCAACTGCTCAGCACAGGCCCCATTTTTAGAGAATGATTTGTATTTTGTTAATAAATGCAAAGTACTTTCTGATTGGATGAGGGGCTTGGGCCTTTTGTCCATGTTTAGTAACGTAGCGTCTCTTATTGGATTGTGTTTACTATGTAAACGTGTACACATTGTGGTGCTGAGCTCAGTGTGTCAATTTATTTTGGGTCTCTTGACCCTGATTTGAAGTTCTGTGCCTTGATTGCTCATATAATAAGTTACCCTTTTTTTTTCTAATCCACTACATTATGTAGAACTGTAAAAACATAGTTTGGAGTGGTTTTATTATCCACATGTGGGCTTTGCTGCAATAACCATTTTTTATCTTCCAAACCCATTCAGTGTGTTGTGCCATACAAACCTTTCTTTAGAACATCTTCTGTTACTACCTTTTGATGCAGCACAGTATTGACATTTACGTTATGCTCCACACATGTTCTGATAACATGTAATCTCCAGTGCTGGTGTAAAATTACCAATAATAAGATGAAATAGAAGAATGCCTGTATTGTATAGTAATGGCTTAAAGGGTGCAGTGAGGCCGCAACGGCTCGTTTTACACATGCAGCAAATACTGCTGCTCTTTTGAAATGCAATCCAAGCTGTAATTGCTTTTCAGAGGAGTTTGACAGGCAGTGAGGAGGCAGTATATCCCCTCCTCCATGCCTGTTATAACCTCCTAAATCAGTGTTTTTCAACCTTTTTTCAGCCAAGGCACCCTTTTAGAATTTCAAACAATCTCAGGGCACACCGGGCTGAGGGCTCATTCACACCAAGAGGTGCATCTGAGCGGACTTTTTTGCATGTTCCATAGCGCAACTCCACCAAATCCTCCCCTCCTAGCACAGCTCCACCAAATCCTCCCCTCCTAGCACAGCTCCACCAAATCCCTCCCCTCCTAGCACAGCTCCACCAAATCCCCCCCCCTCCTAGCACAACTCCACCAAATCCTCCCCTCCTAGCACAGCTCCACCAAATCCCTCCCCTCCTAGCACAGCTCCACCAAATCCCTTCCCTCCTAGCACAGCTCCACCAAATCCCCCCCCCTCCTAGCACAGCTCCACCAAATCCCTCCCCTCCTAGCACAGCTCCACCAAATCCCTTCCCTCCTAGCACAGCTCCACCAAATCCCTTCCCTCCTAGCACAGCTCCACCAAATCCCTTCCCTCCTAGCACAGCTCCACCAAATCCCTTCCCTCCTAGCACAGCTCCACCAAATCCCTCCCCTCCTAGCACAGCTCCACCAAATCCCTCCCCTCCTAGCACAGCTCCACCAAATCCCTCCCCTCCTAGCACAGCTCCACCAAATCCCTCCCCTCCTAGCACAGCTCCACCAAATCCCTCCCCTCCTAGCACAGCTCCACCCAATACCCCCCTCCTAGCACAACTCCACCCAATCCTCCCTTCCTAGGGCAACTCCACCCAATCCTCCCTTCCTAGGGCAACTCCACCCAATCCTCCCTTCCTAGGGCAACTCCACCCAATCCTCCCTTCCTAGCGCAAATCCTCCCTTCCTAGCGCAACCCCACCAAATCCTCCCCTCCTAGCGCAACTCCCCTATCCAAATCGCTCTCCCAGCACAAACCGCCACAAATCCCTCCCCACCTCTCTAATCCCCCACATAGCTCAATAACACGATTACCCCCCAAATCTCCCTTTTTCCTTACAGTAGTGACAGCAGCCAGGAGGGAGAGAGCCAGGAGGAGGTGTGTGTTGTGCCCAAGCTCCTCTAATTTCTCAAAGGGAGAGCACACAGATGATTCCTGTATACAGAGGAGACAGAGAGCTGTGCCCTCACCTCCTCGCCGCTCTCTGCTCTTCTCTGTACTCTTGCCGGCAAGTCCTTAGAAATCGATGACATCATCGGTTGGCAGGACGCAGTCCGGTGGCCAGCTCAGCTTTCTCTTTTGCCAGCAAGAGTACAGAGAGGAGCGGAGAGTGGGGGGAGGTGCGGGTAAAGCGCTCTGCCTCCCCTGTACACATGAGTTAACCATTTATTCTTCCTCCTTTCTAGCACAGGAGCTACTAGAGGATTGCTCAGATCAGGCTGTTGCTGAGGAACCCCTAAGGACTTCTCACGGCACCCCAGTTGAGAAATACTGTCCTAAATGATGCACCACACTGCAACCATGTGCATGGCATGGTGGTTGCAGTGCAGCCCAATTCACTTGAATAGGTTATGTTCAACGGGCAGTAGTGCTCTCCAAATGCAACAGGGAGTTTATTTGCTGCCTTGTAGGACTCAGGACGCTGGTTTTGCAGCTTAAGGGGGGCAGATGGGAGGCAGTAAAATTATGGCTCAACCACTGGCATTTGACACTCCCAGAAGTGGTGTGTGCTGACATATTTGCGAAAGGCTACAGCGCTGGAACACAGAGAAGGAAGGAGACATGGGCCACTGCAGAGCTGTTCTATTGCAGGGACTTGTTTCCATTTTTTTTTTTCTTCAGGCTTGAGCGGATCACTATGGGCCTCATGTACATTGGGTGTTTAGCCCTGATGCTTACTACCCTAAGCAGTCTGCGTTTCGGGCATTTGTCCTTGGGTGCATACTTCCCCAGACGCAAGTACTTTTTCTAGGTGTACTGCCCCAGACGCAAGTACTTTTTCTAGGTGTACTGCCCCAGACGCAAGTACTTTTTCTAGGTGTACTGCCCCAGATGCAAGTACTTTTTCTAGGTGTACTGCCCCAGACGCAAGTACTTTTTCTAGGTGTACTGCCCCAGACGCAAGTACTTTTTCTAGGTGTACTGCCCCAGATGCAAGTACTTTTTCTAGGTGTACTGCCCCAGACGCAAGTACTTTTTCTAGGTGTACTGCCCCAGACGCAAGTACTTTTTCTAGGTGTACTGCCCCAGACGCAAGTACTTTTTCTAGGTGTACTGCCCCAGACGCAAGTACTTTTTCTAGGTGTACTGCCCCAGACGCAAGTACTTTTTCTAGGTGTACTGCCCCAGATGCAAGTACTTTTTCTAGGTGTACTGCCCCAGACGCAAGTACTTTTTCTAGGTGTACTGCCCCAGACGCAAGTACTTTTTCTAGGTGTACTGCCCCAGACGCAAGTACTTTTTCTAGGTGTACTGCCCCAGACGCAAGTACTTTTTCTAGGTGTACTGCCCCAGACGCAAGTACTTTTTCTAGGTGTACTGCCCCAGACGCAAGTACTTCTTCTAGGTGTACTGCCCCAGATGCAAGTACTTCTTCTAGGTGTACTGCCCCAGATGCAAGTACTTCTTCTAGGTGTACTGCCCCAGATGCAAGTACTTCTTCTAGGTGTTTTGCCCCAGACGCAAGTACTTCTTCTAGGTGTACTGCCCCAGACGCAAGTACTTCTTCTAGGTGTACTGCCCCAGACGCAAGTACTTTTTCTAGGTGTACTGCCCCAGACGCAAGTACTTTTTCTAGGTGTACTGCCCCAGACGCAAGTACTTTTTCTAGGTGTACTGCCCCAGACGCAAGTACTTTTTCTAGGTGTACTGCCCCAGACGCAAGTACTTTTTCTAGGTGTACTGCCCCAGACGCAAGTACTTTTTCTAGGTGTACTGCCCCAGACGCAAGTACTTTTTCTAGGTGTACTGCCCCAGACGCAAGTACTTTTTCTAGGTGTACTGCCCCAGACGCAAGTACTTTTTCTAGGTGTACTGCCCCAGACGCAAGTACTTTTTCTAGGTGTACTGCCCCAGACGCAAGTACTTTTTCTAGGTGTACTGCCCCAGACGCAAGTACTTTTTCTAGGTGTACTGCCCCAGACGCAAGTACTTTTTCTAGGTGTACTGCCCCAGACGCAAGTACTTTTTCTAGGTGTACTGCCCCAGACGCAAGTACTTTTTCTAGGTGTACTGCCCCAGACGCAAGTACTTCTTCTAGGTGTACTGCCCCAGACGCAAGTACTTCTTCTAGGTGTACTGCCCCAGACGCAAGTACTTCTAGGTGTACTTCCCTGCCCCATCAGCTGCAGCAGCTGTTAGCCTCTCAGAGTTTGACTGGCTGCCGGCAACAAGGCTGTATGGGCACCTGTTCCCTGCAGCTAAACGTCGGATCCCAATGTATTGGGGCTAAGCTCCCAGTGTGCATGAGGTCTTAAGGTAAGCTCCATATCCTGACATCTATTATATGGTTATTAATGTGTAAGGTTTTTTTCATGTGTTTTTTTTTTTTTTTTTCCCTACAGATATGATTTATGGAGCACCTTAAATGGTCTATTTTTTCTTTTTTACACTTTTTTATTAGGCGACTAAAACAGTGCAGATGTTCTAATAAACATGCTATCTTTGATCTGATTCCTGGTACTTTTTAACATGGCATTGCTTTTGAATCCTAAAAAGTTCAACAGCTTTGACCAATGGAAAGTATAGGGGGTGAGGGGCCAAAATGCGATGCCTAAACATTTTTTACCTTAATGCAAGAAATACATTAAGATAAAAATTATTTAGGCTTTAGATCCACTCTAAATTAAAGCGGTAGTAAACCGCTGGGTTTGTGTTTTTTTGTTTTTTATCTTGCAAGGCAATTCTAGTATTTATCGCATACTAGCACATTATGTGAAACCTACCTTAGAACGAAGCCCTCCAGCGGCACGTTGTCACCACTGAAGGCGCTTACATCTTCACCCGGTCTTCCTTCCAGGTTCGCTGACTCCAGCTGTGTGAGTGGCTGGAGCCGCGATGACATCACTCGTGCATAGGAGACACCGTTGATGGCACAGGATTCTAAAGGAACGGCACGGGTATGTCGTTCCTTCAGTGCGCATGCGCCGGTGATGTCACCGGGTGCATCTACAGTAAATCTCTCCTAAACGGTGCACGTTTAGGAGATATGTACAGTACCTATAGGTAAGCCTTCTTATAGGCTTGGCTATACTGTAGGTAAAAATTATGCATGGAAGTTTACTCCCACTTTAAATGGCCACCCTTATTTCATAATATTTCAACATCTATATTTATTGTATTAAAAGATTGCTAGCAATAAAATCAAGTTTTTTTTAGTTTTTATAATAGAATAATATTATTCAATATTAATAATATAGAAGTTTCTTCTGTTCAGAATGGAGGAGTGATAAACGGTGGTGTTGCATTTGGATGTTGGTCTTCAAGAAAATGGCTGCCACATTGGAAGGGTTTTGTGGTAATGGATGTGGTGGGCATTTTTAGCGGTTGGCCTCCCTCCGCCTTTTAGTGTGCACCTCCTCTCCCTTCCCCTGGGATTACACAATGGGGGAAATTATCTCAACTGGTGCCGCTGTCCATAGCAGACAGTTAACTTCAATTTTTTTATTTTTTTCCAAACCAATTAGAAAATGAAAATGTAAAAGCTAATACGCTTTGGCTAGGCTTCAGTTATGACAACGTTTGTCTCGGCCCTTTCTACTCCTCACCAATGTGCACAGCACCCAAGAGGCTGGAGGCCTGACTGGTCTCTACAGTTTGCACTGGGAAGAAGGGAATGTCACTAGAGGGAAGAGGGACAGGAGAAACAGTGGCGGAGTATGCAGTGGCAAAGTTTCTAGCTGGTAGAAAGGTGCAATGTATGGACGTTGGGTGCAGTGTCAGGCCAGGTTTCTGGGGGGCAAAGAAATTCAGAGTCTGATACAGTGGTGGAGATGCAATGTCAGCCTGCCAGGGGTATTGTGTTCTTCATAGGCCTGAATGCAAAACACGGTTTTCTAGTAAGCCCGCAGGGAGGCTTTGCCAAATGAGCCCTACTGCAGTGCTTGACCTCAATCCTCCCTCTCTGTTCTCAACACCTCTCCAACATGCCCCTACTACACTATTGTGGTTATCTGATACTTGGAGGGTAATTATAATCTATCTTCTGATGATTTTACATCCGTAGAACCAGGGCCATATTAAGTGGATTCAGTGGGGTCCAAAAAAATGTTTGCCCATGGTCCAATCAATATTAAAGACAGCCCTGCGTAGAACCACTCCTCCAGCATCCCCCTCTGCATTTGCTGCCCCTGCATTGATGCATGACCACCGCCATTTTACCAATGTGTACTTCTGTGCTGTGTGCTATTGTAGTGACACACCCTACTGTATTCAGTGAACAGGCACACTTTTACTAGTTTATTTTTATAATCGTATTGAAAGAGGTTTTCTTTTCTGTTTTTCTTTGATAGTCTTGGGTACATAGGGTGCCACTTAAAAAAAACATACAGTATCTCACAAAAGTGAGTACACCCCTAACATTTTTGTAAAATTGTTGTTATATCTTTTTACGTGACAACACTGAAGAAATTACACTTTGCTACAATGTAAAGTAGTGAGTGTTCAGCTTGTATAACAGTGTAAATTTGCTGTCCCCTCAAAATAACTCAACACACAGCCATTAATGTCTAAACCGCTGGCAACAAAAGTGAGTACACCCCTAAGTGAAATGTCCAAATTGGGCCCAAAGTGACAATATTTTGTGTGGCCACCATTATTTTCTAGCACTGCCTTAACAGGTTGCCCCTGGAGTCCATGACGATGTCACAGAGCTGGTGGATGTTAGAGACCTTGCGCTCCTCCACATTTTGTTTGAGGATACCCCACAGATGCTCAATAGGGTTTAGGTCTGGAGACATGCTTGGCCAGTCCATCACCTTTACCCTCAGCTACTTTAGCAAGGCAGTGGTTGTCTTGGAGGTGTGTTTGGGGTCGTTATCATGTTGGAATACTGCCCTGTGGCCCAGTCTCCGAAGGGAGGGGGATCATGCTCTGCCTCAGTATGTCACAGTACATGTTGGCATTCATGGTTCCCTCAATGAACTGTAGCTCCCCAGTGCCGGCAGCACTCATGCAGCCCCAGACCACGACACTCCCACCACCATGTTTATTTTGGTCTCATCAGACCACAGGAAATGGTTACAGTAATCCATGTCCTTACTCAGCTTGTCTTTAGTTTGCAGGCTTTCTTGTGCATCATCTTTTAGAAGAGGCTTCCTTCTGGGACGACAGCTATGCAGACTAATTTGATGCAGTGTGCGCATATGGTCTGACAGGCTGACCCCCCCGCCCCTTCAATTTCTGCAGCAATGCTGGCATCACTCATACTTCCATTTCCCAAAGACAACCTCTGGAGATGACGCTGAGCATGTGCCCTCAACTTCTTTGGTCGACCATGGCGAGGCCTGTTCTGAGTGGAACCTGTCCTGTTAAAAATATGTGTAGTGGCCCTTCCCAAGAACAAGCGCTCATGGAGGAGAATAAAACACTCAGAATAAGAAATGCAGGGAGAGGTACTACAAAACACCTCCCTCCTACTACCAATTGCAGGTAAAGCAGCTGTCAAAGCAGGTAAAAACATAGAAACAAACAATATACAGTACAATATATATTGGGCAGCGCTATTGCAGTAAATATTAGCATGGGAAGTCGGTTAATATATATATATATATATATATATATATATATATATATATATATATATATATCTCTATCTCTATATCCTGTTAAACTGCTGTATGGTCTTGGCCACTGTGCTGCAGCTCAGTTTCAGGGTCTTGCCAATCTTCTTATAGCCTAGGCCATCTTTATGTAGAGCAACAATTCTTTTTTTCAGATCCTCAGAGTTCTTTGCCATGAGGTGCCATGTTGAACTTCCAGTGACCAGTATGAGAGAGTGAGAGCGATAACACCAAATGTAACACACCTGCTCCCCATTCACACCTGAGACCTTGTAACACTAACGAGTCACAAGACACCGGGGAGGGAAAATGGCTAATTGGGCCCAATTTGGACATTTTCACTTAAGGGTGTACTCACTTTTGTTGCCAGTGGTTTAGACATTAATGGCTGTGTGTTGAGTTATTTTGAGGGGGCAGAAAATTTACACTGTTATACAAGCTGTACACTCACTACTTTACATTGTAGCAAAGTGTCATTTCTTCAGTGTTGTCACATGAAAAGATAGAATAAAATATTTACAAAAATGTGAGAGATGTACTCACTTTTGTGAGATAATGTACGTAGAAAAATGGTGACGTGTTCAATACTTATTTTACCCACTGTATGTAGATTTACACAGCATCCTAACTTTTTTAGAATTGAGGTTGTATTACATATATGTATGGGCCAATGTAAGTGTGAAAAAATATATCATCACTGGAGTTCAGCTTTATATGCCTAGATTTCGCAAACAGGATGCCTGAGATACATATGAAACCATTGGAAAGTTTAATCCCTGAGCATTTTCCAAAAACTGAAATATTCGCATTTAAATCTTTTTTCATTGGTTGATCGTTGTGTAAGCCACAGTAGTCCTATGTGGTGGAAGACAAGGAATTTTGCACTCATTTAAAGATGTAATTTATCTTTTTTTTTTTTTTTTTTCTTTTGTAGAATTTTTTTTTTTCCAAGGAGTAGGTGGTCAGCTGCAGCTTGAAATGAAACACATAATAATATAGCCTAGCTGGCGCTTTATATATTTTTCTGAGCGAGACGCTGATGACAAGTTGCAATGGCTGCTCCCTTTTACCTTCTCCACCTTTCTCCAGTAGCAAAAACAAGAGCCCATAAAAACTCTGAATTGACACAATGAGCATTTGATGTCTGCGCTCAAATCCGACTTCCTGCGAATTCCTGCAGCAGTCAAGTGTTTTCACAGATGTTCTCAAGCTTCTGTGGAAATGCATTAGATTACATTGAGAGCAATAAAAAAAAAAATGGTCATTTTGGTAGCCAAATAAAACAGAATACTAAAATTTGGTATCTGGCAGCTCTTATTTAATCGCACGCCCCAGATCAATATTATTGAAGCTGTTAGGGCAAATTATAAAGCGCCCCTGTTTCAAGGAACTTAATTCTTTTCGCACATGGGCTTCATAAATAGGGACGGAATACATCTGGCAGGTTTATATGACAATCGAATCCGCGACTTAATGAGTTTTGGCAAGAGTTGCTCGGTGCCAGGAGAAATGAGATCAGTGGGTTTTAGCGCAGTGTCTTGAAGACAAATTGCAGTATGTTCCCGGGCTCTGGCTTTGGTTGAAGAGTTGCTTGTCTCTCTTAAACATTTTATTGGAATCAAGTCAATGTACTTTGGATAAGTTGTGCTTTGTTGGATAGGAATATTAAATGCTAACATATAATTAAAGTGTATGACAAGCCAAATATGTTTTTTTTTTTTTTTGTTTTTTTTCTAGTTTGAGTGAGAAAGGATCAGAACTTCTGGTGGGTTTTTACTGCAATTCAGAGCTCCATTCGATAGATAGCCCCACATTTCCTGCCCTACTGACAATAGTTTCAGGAAGTGAAGGGAAATCTGCAACAGGGAAACAGGAAAAAAAAAAAAAAATTGACATGGGTTCTAACCTTTCTCATCCTACTAAATACATCGATCGGCTATAACATTATGACCACCCACCATAACCACTTAAAAAGGAGGTCCACCCAAATATTTTTTTTTTTTTAAAAGCCAGCAGCTACAAATACTGCAGCTGCTGACTTTTAAAAAATGGACACTTACCTGTCCAGCGCGCCCGCGATGTCGGCAGATGAGGCTGAGCAATCGCTCGGTCCTCGGATGCTGCCGCCGCCATGCTCGGTGAGGGAATCGCTGCCCGGTTCCCTACTGCGCATGCACGAGTAGCGTGTCGCGCCGACACTGGTCCCCGCTCTCTCCTGGGAACAGTGTGTTTCCCAGGAGACAGCAGGGGGGACGGGAAGTGGCGTAGACTCCCACGGGAGTCTTGCCCAGAAGTGGGTGCAAATACATGTCTTAGACAGGTATCTGCACCCCCCCCCCTCCCCCCTGAAAGGTGCCAAATGTGTCACCGGAGGGGCGGAGGCTTCCGAAAAGCGGAAGTTCCATTTTTGGGTGGAACTCCGCTTTAAAGCGGAGCTCCGCCGAAAAAAATTTATTAAAAGCCAGCAGCTACAAATACAGCAGCTGCTGACTTTTAATATATGGACACTTACCTGTCCTGGAGTCCAGCGACGTCCGCAGCAGAGGACGAGCAATCGCTCGTCACTCTGCTGCCCCCACCGCCATCCTCGGTGAGGGAACCAGGAAGTGAAGCCTTGCGGCTTTACTGCCCGGTTCCCTACGGCGCATGCGCGAGTCGCGCTGCGCCGTTCTGACTGGTCCTCCTGTGTTCTGGGAGCCGAGTGTCTCCCAGAACACTACGGGTATTCTGCGGGAAGTGACGTGCTTCCCGCAGATTTCCCACAGAGAGGACTCCCGGATGTGGGTGCAAAAATCTGCACCCCCCTCCCCCCTGAAAGGTGTCAATTGTGACACCGGAGGGGGGGAGGGTTCCGATGAGCGGAAGTTCCACTTTAGGGTGGAGCTCCGCTTTAAGGACTGAGCCTCTTTCTGAGATTTGTTGTTTACAAGTTAAAAACTATTTTTCTTGCTAGAAAATTACTTGGAACTATGGCTGCAACTAAAGATTATTTTTATAATCGATTAGTTGGCCGATTTTATTTTTTCGATTAATCGGTTAATAACCGTAAAAAAAAAGGTAATTTTGCTGCGATTGGCATTTTTTTTATTTCTTTTTGGCCAATTTGTTGTTGGGCAGATTACAAAACACAAATTGCCGCAAAAACACTTTACATGCTTTTCTGCAGCTTCTCCATTGAAGTATATTAAACCAAAAAAACAAAATAGCACCGTTTTGCGTTAAAAAAAGTCCTTGCCCTTTCCAAATACGCAGCAGCTGAAAAAATCATGTATGTGAACGTGTCCCATTGGAAACCATGTAAATGAACTGTAGTGTGTTTCTGCAAAAAGCACCAAAAAAACAGAGGTGTGACCCAGGCCTGAGATGTTTAGTAACATAATGGGGTTAAAAAAAATAAAATTAGTACAAAAAGGAGCAAATAATCTCTACTGTAAGGGGTTAATTTTTTACTGTGGGACAGTGAAAGTAATATTTACAGTAGCAATTTGCTCTTTTTGTACTATAAAGTGTTAATTTTAGTTTTTTTTTTAACCTCATTATGTTACTGGCCGATTAATCGATGAAAAAAATTGTAATCGATTAATTTCATAATCGATTAGTTGTCTATTAATCAATTAGTTGTTTCAGCCCTACTTGGAACCCCCAAAAATTATACTGTACATTTTTTTTTCCTAACACCCTAGAGAATAAAATGGCGGTCGTTGCAATACTTTCTGTCAAACCGTATTTGCGCAGCGGTCTTACAAGCGCACTTTTTTGGGGAAAAATACACTTTTTTGACTTAAAAAATAAGACACCAGTAAAGTTAGCCCAATTTTTTCTAATATTGTGAAAGATAATGTTACGCTGAGTAAATCGATACCCAATATGTCACGCTTCAAAATTGCACCCGCTCGTGGAAGGGCGACAAACTTTTACCCTTAAATATCTCCACAGGCCACGTTTAAAAAATTCTACAGGTTGCATGTTTTCAGTTACAGAGAAGGTCTAGGGCTAGAATTATTGCTCTACTGATCGCGGCGATACCTCACATGTGTGGTTTGAACACCGTTTTCGTATGCGGGCGCTGCTCACGTATGCATTCGCTTCTGCACGCAAGCGATTTTTTTTTTTTTTTTTCGTATTTATTTTGCCTTTTTATTTTTTACACTTCTTTAAAAAAAAAAAATGCAAATAGTATTGCGTCATCAGGAAGCAATACTATTTGCGAAATGCTTAGAGGCTGCTGGGAAAATTACTACGTCACTTCCTGCAGAGTGAGAGCGAGGCCTGGGATGCACGCTAATACAGGGGAAACGCACGCCGATACTCTTACCCCACATACACCGCTGGATAGGCTTGGTGCCGGCCTGTGGCACACAAAATTGTGAGTGTAATAGCCTTTTAAATTTTTTTTTTTACTAATAAACACAGTAGATATACTACACAATGATCAGTGTTTATCTTTCTATGAGACATTAATAGAACATGAGAAGTCAAATATGCTGATACGCTACCTGGGAAAAGTGCAGATTGATCCTCTGAGTGGAGTGGTTATCCCATTGATGAACCAAAGGCGTATATATATTTTATTTCTGGTGAGTGGCCAATTTATAAGATGGTGGTGGTGTCACAAATTGGTGGAATAACAGCTACATGGATGAGAGATGAATACACAGGAATAAGTTGATTAACACTGAAGATATTCACTGGGACTTGATAAGACATTTTACTTATTTTTATTTGATTTCACAATGTTGGTTTATTATGATCTTCTTTAACCACTTTATATTTGAATGGTTTTATATATATATATATAATTAACTTTTTACACAGATTGTAATTTTAAGGTTTTTTAAAGTTTTTGTGAATTGTTTGGTGGCTGATGTTTGGGACACATACTAATTTATATCCCTTAATAGAAGTATGGAGGGTATTTGGTGATAACCCTTCACTATGATAGTTAATAGAAATTTTTCACTACTACAATAAGAGTGGTATAAGGGCCCTTTCACACGGGCAAATCCCGTGATGACCTGCCCCGTGAATATCCGCTTGCTCAGCGGGGATCGCTCCGTTGATCCCCGCTGAGCCGGCGGATGACTAGCCCGTCTCTGCACACTGTGCAGAGACAGACCAGTCAGATCTCCGCTCTCCTCTATGGGGGGAACGGATGAACACAGCCCGTCTGTCCGTGTTCATCCAATCCGCAGGATTTTCCTTCGTCTGAATAATCGGACCATAGCGGAGACTGATTAATTCGGATGTCAGCGGATGTTCATCTGCTGACATCCGCTATCCCATAGGGATACATGTATGTCCGTATTTCATCCGAAAACAGATGGATAAAATACGGACATACGGTCCGCAGGTGTGAAAGGGCCCTTAGGGCCCTTTCACACCTGTGGTCCGTATTTCATCCATCCGTTCCCCCCCATAGAGGAGAGTGGTGATCTGACTGGTCCATCTCTGCACAGTGTGCAGGGGACCGCCCTGTCATCCGCCGACTCAGCGGGGATCAACGGAGCGATCCCCACTGAGCAAGTGAATGGTCACGAGGCGGATCATCACGGGATCCGCCCGTGTGAAAGGGCCCTAACACATATTTATTTTGTAGTTGGCGCAGTCAACACTTTTCTTTTCCATATCTAACATCCCACTTTAGGGTTGTATATATTTTTTTGGACAGCAGCAAACTTAATAATTTATACAATATTGTTGTTTTTTTTTTGCGCCGGTGACGCACATTTTTTACACGAGCCTTATTATAGGCGTACCTGTAGGTAAAAATGTGCTAAAGGGGTATACAACCGCTTTAAGTCCTGTAAGTTGTGAGGTTGGGTCTCCATGGATCGGACTAGTTTTTCCAGCATATCCCACAAATGCTCAATTGGATTGAGATCTGGAGAATTTGGAAGCCATGTCAACACCTTGAACTCGTTGTATTCCTCAAGCCATTCTTCAATTCATCAGACCAGGCCACCTTCTTCCATTTCTCTGTGGTCCAGTTGTGATGCTTGCATGCCCATTGTAGGCTCTTTTGGCTGTGGACACGGGTCAGCATGGGCACCCTGACCGGTCTGCGGCTACACAGCCTCATATGCAACAAACTGCGATGCTCTGTGTGTTCTGACCTCTTTCTATCAAAACCAGCATTCACATTTTTAGCAGTTTGAGCTCCAGTAGCTCTTCTATTGGATTGGACTACACAGGCCAGCCTTCGCTCGCCACATGCATCAATGACCAGTGGCCATCAGTAACCCTGTCGCTGGTTCACCGGTTTTTCTTCCTTGGACTGCTTTTGGTTGGTCCTGACCACAGCAGACCGGGAACATCCCATAAGAGCTGAAGTTTTGGAGGTGGTTAGACCCAGTCGCCTAGCAATTACAATTTTGCCCTTGTCAAAGTCGCTCAAATCCTCACACTTGCCCAACTTTTCTGCTTTCAACACAACTTTAGGGACAACATGTTCACTTGCTGCCCAATATATGCGATCAACTTTCAGGTGCCATTGTAACGAGATCATCAATGTTTGTCTCTTTACCTGTCAGTATTCATAGTGTTATGGCTGATTGTTGTATGACAAGTCAAGCAATTAACTTTCGAAGATGGAATTTTTAATTCCTTCTTTTTTTTTCTTTTCGCGACATTGCATTGCAAACACAAAATGGTCGTTTCTATCTACCAAAGTTAAAGGAATTTTAAATTGGCACTATTGGACCTGGCAGAACAAAATGTTTGTATTCAATGAAATTTGAAATGTTTCCCTTTTTTTTGATTTTGAGGTTTCATTAAACTATATCAAAGCTGTCAATTCAATTATTTTTGATCATAAAATTATTTAAGTGATATGGAGATCTTGTGACCACTGTCTTGTCTAAGAGGCGATATCCCTCACAATGGAAAGATATCCAAATTCCAGATTGCCCATTCAGGCTGTATCATTTTATGTTTTTCTGGAAAGACCAGCTAAACCATAAAATAGGCAGCAAGTTCCAGAGAGCGACAAGCGATTCTAGTTTCATTTTCTTATAAATGTTCCTTTCACTGGGGCGTAGGGCTACATCGAACTGCCTGCAATGTCATCAAGAGGGAGCAGATTTCCTACATTTTAATGTGGAACTGCGACCACACTTTAAGATATTAGAACCAGGTAATTGGAAAGCTGTCGAATGTGGTGGGCAAATCGATCCCATGTAATGTCGAGGTATGCCTTTTGCGACTATTGGAAGACGAGAAATGGCCTAGATATATTAAAATCTTACTGCAGGAAACATTATTTTTGGCACGGAAGCAAATAGCGGTAAGGTGGATGCAGGTGGAACAACCTTCGGTAAACCAATGGATGAAAACAGTTAATCAAGTGATACCCCACGAGAAAATAATGTATGAGCATAGAGGGATACAAAAATATCATAAGATATGGGACGTATGGAATAATGCACATGCAACTGTGGATAGGAATGAAAGCTAAATGGATAAATAGGTGACTGGCAACAGCCAAAGGAATAAGTAAGGTTGGGATATGATGGTATTGAGAGTGTATAGAAGGTTGTTAGAGGTATGTATGAAATGTAAAAGATATAGAATATATATATATATATATATATAATCACTTGCCGACCGGCTCACGCCGATATACGTCAGCAGAATGGCAGATATTTGTCAGCAGTCACATCATCAATAAATACAAGAGAACCAGTTCCATTGGCAGCCATACATGCCCACGCCATGACCCTACCACCACCATGCTTCACTGATGAGGTGGTACGCTTTGGATCATGAGCAGTTCCTTTCCTTCTCCATACTCTTCTCTTCCCATCACTCTGGTACAAGTTGATCTTGGTCTCATCTGTTCATAGGATGTTGTTCCAGAACTGTGAAGGCTTTTTTAGATGTTGTTTGTCAAACTCTAATCTGGCCTTCCTGTTTTTGAGGCTCACCAATGGTTTCCATCTTGTGGTGAACCCTCTCTATTCACTCTGGGGAAGTCTTCTCTTGATTGTTGACTTTGACACACATACACCTACACCTACCTCCTGGAGAGTGTTCTTGATCTGGTCAACTGTTGTGAAGGGTGTTTTCTTCACCAGGGAAAGAATTATTGGGTCATCCACCACAGTTGTTTTCCGTGGTCTTCCGTGTCTTTTGGTGTTGCTGAGCTCACCGGTGTGTTCTTTCTTTTTAAGGATGTTCCAAACAGTTGATTTGGCCGCACCTAATGTTTTTGCTATCTCTCTGATGGGTTTGTTTTGTTTTTTCAGCCTAATGATGGCTTGCTACACTGTTAGTGACAGCTCTTTGGATCTCATATTGAGAGTTGACAGCAACAGATTCCAAATGCAAATGGCACACTTGAAATGAACTCTGGACCTTTTATCTGCTCCTTGTAAATGGGATAACGAGGGAATAACACACACCTGGCCATGGAACAGCTGAGCAGCCAATTGTCCCATTACTTTTGGTCCCTTAAAAAGTGGGAGGCACATATACAAACTGTTGTAATTCCTACACCGTTCACCTGATTTGGATGTAAATACCCTCAAATTAAAGCTGAAAGTCTGCAAATAAAGCACATCTTGTTCATTTCATTTTGTTGAGTTTAGAAGTTGTTGGTAACGGATTGGTAGCAAATATGTTTGGCCATAGGAAGGACACTAACAAAGTGACCGGGGGGGGGGGGAGGGGGGAGCTGAAAATGTAACCACGGTCCCGGTGGGGTTTTTCTTTTTAATAAAAACAAAAACAAAAAACCGGTCAGCCAGAAGAAAAATTGTAGCTCATAAATGGATTGTAGATTATGGTTGTTTGCATTTTTTATTTTATTTTACAAACTACAGTTTTTTTTTTTTTTTTTTGTTTTTTTTTTTACTACAGCAATATATCTTCGTTTAGGTGCTGACTTTCAGAATAATTTTGCTTTGCTTTAAATAAGCTTTTTCCTTGAGGATAAATTCTATGTAGCGACCTCACCCCTCTCACCCCTTCTCATTCTCGGCTTGTCTTTCTTTGTCTAGGGGTGTTAGTGCTGGGGGGAGGGATGAGACACACCACGGCCCATGTCCTCCATAGTGAAGAGGTGAAGGCCAGAAAGATCGGGCTTTGTGTAGGTGTCCTAGAGTCAAGTCCTGTCCTTCGTCCCTGACTCCTTTGCTCCTAGTAACCAGAGTTCCACACAGTGAATCGGTCCAACACAGTTTTATTCTTCTCAGCGAATAAACACACAGCACGGTTAAGTTGGATTCTTTTGCAACAACTCAGTAGTAATGGGAATAGGTTGAGGCACAATCCTTCCCTTTCTTTTGCCAACCACTGTGGTATCACCAGTGGCGAATAGTCACTGCCACTGACTATGTGAAGTAGAACGTGATTTACCTTCGCTAGCACGGCCCCTGTCAGGGGAAGGATATCCGTCCAAGGGAGATACTGGAGGCCTCTCTGTCACCAGCGATGCTGCGCCGGACTCTCCAGAGAAGTTCTGCACACCAGACCTCACGAACTCAGGCACGGGCACCCAAGGAGTTAGGGCCCCCTCGCATTCCTCCACCCTCGCGGAACTCAGTCGAGGGTACTGAGCCCCAGGCATCCGCCATAGTACCTCACCTCAGGCTAAAGGTGCCTGAGATGGACTCCATCTCCGCTCCGGCCAGGTCAAAGGCACCTGGGCCCGGAACGCCAGCACCCAAGCTGAAGGTGCCTGGATGCGGCCGCGTCCTCCGACTCTGCACTCTGAACCCCGTGGTAAGGGCATCCGCCCCTTTTATCTCTCCCTTTGCGTCACAGCGGGTTCCCCGCCCCGCTGTACCAGCTCCAGGGGAGGACAAAAAGGCACAGTCTTGCGGTGTGAGTTCACCTCCGCCCCCCGGCAACAACGCCACCTTACAGGCCCAGGGAACCTCACACCACCAGAGTCCTCCAAGAACCATAAAAGGGCCTCAGATCCCCTAGCAATCAGTGCATCTGGGTTACACTACCACCCAGATGCTTTCCCTAAATTCAAATATCCGCTACACTTATTTTGGGCGTGCAGCAGTCCATTTTATTAAAGTAACACATTTATGTCGAATCAGATAAGACCACTATACATAAACTGCAAGCTATTTTCAATGATATTGGGTCCTAATCTCCCTATGTATGACTGTGAATCACTATATTGATGGACTGCAGGATATTGGCTTTAATAAAGTGATCACAGTTTGGCATTAATAGTCTGAATTTCTGGTCAGTACTGCTGGTTATTTAGAAATCAATTCACATCAACTGGATTCATAGGTTGTGATGTGAAGGTAACCTGACATGCATTAAATATTTGAATTGAATGCATGTAGTATCCTATAAGGGTGTGATTGTTCCTACTTGCAGAAAACCCTGATGCCTACTGAAAGGTTCATGCTGAAATTTTCTAAGATGCTGGAGGAATTTGGCAACTAGTGCTACAAATTCTCATTCTTGCTTACGTAATCATGGTTTCCATAATACTCCCCAATTGTATAAAACTGCTTCTATCTGCTACTATAAAAAAAAACATAATGACTTTGAAAAAATGTAAAGTAGTGCTCGAGGGAGCTAAAAATACGAATGCAAGCTACTTGTTAGGGAGAACCTCTGGGGGAATAGAGGATGGAAAAGGATCTGGGGATCTAGTAGCTGCACGAAACAAGGCTTGCAGACTCTTAAAGTGGTTGTAAATGCATTTGAGTGACTTCTACCTATAGGAAGCCTAGAATAGGGCTTGCCTATAGGTAGTGGAAATATCTCCTAAACGTGCGCCGTTTATTGGATATTTTACTTGTAGTGTGCCGATTGTCGTCATCGGTGCATAAGCTGTGAAGAAACGGACCTCCATGCTGTTTCTTCCCCAGCGTGAGTCATAACTGACGGCTCCCGCAGCTCCAGCCAGTCACAGAGCCGGAGTCCGTGGCCCTGGAGGGAAGAGGGGTGAAGATTGACGCGGGCTTCGTTTTCAGGTAAGTGTCACATAATGGGCTAGTATGCAATGCATACTAGCCCATTATGCTTTTAATTTGCAGGGAGCAAATAAGGAAGTAAAACCCATCAGGGTTTACTTCCTCTTTTAACCAATTCAATACCGGGCACTTACACCCCCTTCCTGCCCAAGCCAATTTTCAGCTTTCGGCGCTGTCGCTGTTTAAATGACAATTGCGCGGTCATGCTACGCTGTACCCAAACAGAATTTTTATCATTTTGTTCCCACAAATAGTGCTTTCTTTTGGTGGTATTTGATCACCTCTGTGGTTTTTATTTTTTGCTAAACAAAAAAAAGACAAACATTTTGAAAAAAAATAGTTTTTATTTTGTTTGTTATAAAATGTTGTAAATAAGTAAGTTTTCTCCTTCACTGATGGGCACTGATAAGGCGGCACTGACGGGCACCAATAAGGCGGCACTGATATGCGGCACTGACAAGCATCCCTGGTGGCACTGACACTGGCAGGCATTGTGGATGGGCACTGATTGGCATATCCCTGGTGGTCTAGGGTGGCATACCTGGTGGTCCAGTGTGGGTGGCCATCCCTGGTGGTCCTGGCCGCATCCTGGTGGTCCTAGGTGGGCATCCGAGGGGGGGGCTGCGCAGATAAACAATAAGCACAGACCCCCTCCTGTCAGGAGAGCAGCCGATCGGCTCTCCTCTACTCGCGTCTGTCAGACGTGAGTGAGGAAAAGCCAATCAACGTCTCTTCCTGTTTACATCATGATCAGCCATTATTGGACACGGCTGATCACGTCTGAGGCTCTTTACTGAGATCTGAGTAGCGGTGTGTCAGACTGGAAGTGGTTAACATGCATTAAAAAAGACCAACTACCCATGAGATAAAACGATAATTCTACCTCTTTACAAAACTTTGGTTCGGCCACATCTTGAGTATACCGTCCAGTTCTGGTCACCAGTCCTTCCTCAGGAAGGATGTGCTGAAACTAGAGAACATTTAGAGAAAGGCAACAAAGCTAATAAGGGGGCTGGAGGACCTCGGTTATTAGGAATTACCCCAACTTCTACTTTCTAGAGAAGAGACTCTTTAGAGGGGATATGTTCGGGACCTACAAATCTTTGAACAGTGCTTCTAGCAATATGGAGGAAACTTAATCTTGGGTATCTAAAGAAGACACAAGGCCACACAATGAAGTTGGACAGGAAATGGTTCTATCTTGAATTGCACAAGGAGTTCTTTACTGTTCAGCCCTGTACACACGGGCGGGAATCCCGTCGAAAAAAAAGTCTGTTTTCTCGACGGGATTCCTGGCAAGCATGTCTTGCCAAGCCCTGTGTACAGACGGCCATTCAAAAGAACCACCGTTCTTTTGAATGGCAAGAACGCGGTGACGTCATCGACTACGATAAGCCGGCGCTCGTCACATTCGATGCCGTAGCCGCCATCTTGCTACACCCTACACTACCCTTGTATACTACCGCGCATGCGTCGAAGTCTCATCGAGCATGCGTGGGCTTACCTGGGACAGGTAAGCATACTCGCGAACGGTTTTCTCGGCAGGAAACACCCTGGCGAGAATCTCGACGAGAAAAAATAGAGAGCAGGTTCTCTATTTTTCTCGTCAAGATTCCCGGGAGTTTTCCTGTCGAGAAACCATACACACGAACGGTTTTCTCTGCAAAAAGCTCTCCCAGCAGTTTTCTTGCCGAGAAAACCGGTCGTGTGTACAAGGCTATAGAGTGGTGAGGATGTGGAACTCCCACACGTAGTTGGTGGAGCCATTGAGGAGTGTAGATGAATGTAAAAATATTTTAGATGTGTTTCTTAGTGAATACAATGTGCAGGGATTTGGAAAATGGTAGAGACACACACTTAAGTTGAAATGGATGTACTGGTGTCTTTATACATACATATATACTGTATTTGGTAAGGTTGAACCAATGTATGCCAGCATTGGGTATCCAGGCCTCGAACACACCACCACAAAGCGGTAAACTAGGCCCTTGATCTGTAACAGAAAGATATCGATGAAGATGAACTATAAACAGATCTTCACAGAGGAGTCCCACAGGGCAATCCCTGCAGACAGACTGGGCTCAGACTTTATCAGGTTTATGGCTAATGCCTTTAAAGTCTATGTAATCTTGAGGAGCATTTTGAGGGCAAGGACAAGGCGGCATTTCGGAGCATTTTGTAAGGCTGTGCCTGGAAGTAATCTGCTTGTTGTTTAGAGATGTGGCACTCATGTCCATTTTATTCTATGTAGACATACATTGATCATACAGCAAAGTCCTTGGTTTTATGTATTCCCAGTGCTCAAAATAAAATCATAGAACTGCTATTAAAAGAGAGTATCCAAAAACACTATGAGCCGTGAAGCTTAATTTAAATCTACTACAAGCCCTAGTAAAAAGGAAAGTATTTCCCTTCCTATTTCAGACTTGCGAATCGTCTTCTGAATTGCTGAGCCCACACAATATTGGTATGTAGTTTGTACAGGTCAAGAAAATGAGAGTGCAGACTTTACTATAAAATTTTCAATCCAACCAAAATTGTAATTTCAGTTATAATTGTGCTGCATCACCCCCTGGCTTTTTATTATAGATCTTAGAAATTCAAGCAGCAAATCTTCCCACCATTATCCTTGGGCCTTTTAAAGCTTTTTTATTACAGGTGCTTTTATATCGCCGTCAATTTACACAGCACTTGATATTTTACATTCACATCAGTCCCTGCCCTCAAGGAGTTTACAATCGAAGGTCCCTAACCCGGGTGGATAAAAATCAATGATTTTTTATTTATTTTTTAATAAATAAATAAAAACAATCTCTTTTTTTTTTTTTTGTTTTTTTTTTAAATCTGATTTTTTTTTTCTTACCAAATTTATTTTAATAAAATGCTTTTGGAGTAAAAAAATCTATCTAAAGATGGTTTCCTATTTTAATATACATTAATAACTTTGTTTAGTCAGCATGAAATGGAGCTTAGTTATGTAGCATAAGGCTGTATATTCTGCAATATTTACATTCAATGAATCCAAGCTCTGCAAGCTGAGATAACATGCACTGCATTCATGCATTCACACAGTTTCACAGTAACCATGAGATAATACAAAGTTCAGGAATGTTCCTTTGCCCTGATTCACACTGGTGGTATTTGACATGTCAAATTGCATGTCAAATCGGCAACATTTGCCGGCAATGGCACCGTCCTAATCGCTGCGACGCCGCATCTGCGGCGCTGCACCGATTTCAAAAAGTAGTTTCTGTACTACTTTTTTGCGATTTCAGCCCGTGATTTACATTGACATCTTTGCAGAAACTGCACAGATGTCTCTGTAATCGCGTCCGAAATCGGGACTGACAAGCTGGAGTGAAATTGTGCGAGTTCAGCTGAACTCGTACGGCTTCGGTCCCGCAGCCCAGTGTGAACCTGGGCTTAATCCCATTCTTTTGCAAATCTATGTACATTAAAAACTGTATGATTGAATCAGTTCTGATATCGCTGTTTTACTAACCTAATAGCTTATTATTCTAAATAGGAAGCCTTCCTTTTGTTTGCAAATATTAAAGTGCAACTCCACTTTCGCAGGGAAAAAAAAATGGCAAAGAAAAAATATAGCGCATATAATTGTGACACTAATCATATTGTAAAATTGGAATGGTATTAAACATTACCTTTCTTTTTCAATCTGCAGTCAATGTAACTTCTGAGAATGCATTGCAGTGTGGCTACCTGGAGCTGTTCTGTACACAGAGTGTGTACTGACCACTCCCCAGAAACATAATTTCCTGCTTGTGTGATTGGCTCACCAATTTTCCCAGTAGTCTGCCTAAGATACAAATCAGATTTCAGGCATCCCCTGCCACAAACATGTAATTTTTTTGAGAGAAAGTTTCAATAGGAACACGTCTAAAGGGATGCAGGCCCAGCAGATTCCCTCATCGATACCCTTCAGCTCCACACCTGATCGTTAATTATGAAACCACTCCCATTAGAACGGAGGCACAGGCAAACACACATGGATTTCTTCAGAACAACAAAAGGTAGGAATCTGCAACAAAGTTTGTTACAATCCTTGCAATGTACAGAGATCACCCAGAGGGGAATGTTTTTTTTTTTTTTCTCAATAAAAGTGGAGTTATGCTTTTAAAGATTCTAACTACCAGCAAGAAGAAGTCCTTACATTTAAATAGCACCTGTCATTTCAGATCATGTTAGCGGGTGTCCACTAACCTGCTGTCGCCACGTCCCTCACCTTGTGTCACTGCCACATCACCTGCCACCCCATTAAAGTTTATAGGTCGTCACGTTTCCGCTTCATCAGGACCTCAAATCTCTTATATCAAATTTTGTTTAAAGCCTTTAGTTTACTTTTTGGCCTTATGGGACAACAATGAGTAAACTTTTTTAACCTTTGTTGTTGTTGTACTTGTCTGTTGGAGGGGTATCTGTAGTGCCATATGTATAGTCACGCTTTATGATCATTTAAGAAAAACTCTTAGATGGGCATCCTAACGAACGCAATATACAGGGATATAGAAATTGGTATTGACTGGTGTCTCTATTCAACCTTACCAACTAAATAACTTCCCAGGTCAAATGACCTGGTGTAGCCATTTGATGGACTGATAGTGCACTTTATCACTCTTAAAAGCTACCTATTTATGTTTTTTCCTTAGAAATGTTTTTGTTTTATAAAATTCTGCATTTTTTTTTTATAAGTCATCTTGGCACAGGTGGTCCTAGTAGAGATTTCATAGATTGCCATTAGTTCATTTTGGATACAGTAAGGAAGGGTTGTACCCCCTATATAGGTTATTTTTTGCCATCAGTGTCCCATTGGGGAGATTTCCCTTAATTTCCTGTCCAATAGCCAGGAAACAAGAGGAAGTCCCTCCAAAGTGAAGGAATCCCTGGTTGTCGCCTGTGTCCTCATTGGAAGATTTCCCTGCTATTCGAATTTTGGGGACAACTTTTGGGATTTTCACTTTTGGGGATAACTGTAATTATGACAAATAGGGTGAATCTCCCCAACGGGGGCACAGACAGCAATACAAACCTGGCAGGCGTTTTAATCCCTCTCCTCTCTATCCAAAACTAAAACTAAAAGTTTTCCTTTAATCCTACTTTAAATGCTGGACTTTTGCTCTATCCCCCACCCTCCAAGAAACTATTGTTGATTCACCCTGTTGGGTTTATTCATGACCAACATGGCTTCCCACCCAATCCACCCAATAAAAAAAACGAAATTGGCCAGCTGCACCTGAATGTGTCTATTGCAAGTTCCTTCGGCAGAGATCATGTGACCAGTATCTCAACTTTGGTCATGTCTGTGACTGACCACTGGATGATACTTGATTTTTCCAGTGGGAAGGTAAAAATTTAACAACCTCTTTAAAGGGTTCGTTCACCTTTTACAGAAAAACTGCAAAGGGCACCTAACACCGGACCCTCTCCAGTCCTTATCGCCGGCGATCCTCCGCTGTCAGGGCTTCTGCAGCTGCTCCACCAATGTTTCACCTCTTCTCTATCCTGTGCTGCCATGACAGACCACATGGATTGTGGTTGGTCAGCACCGTCACATGGATGACACTGAACAATTTAGATCTGGTCTGTCCTGGCATTGCAGGATGGAGAGGTGAGAGAGCAGCGGACCAGTGGAGCAGCTGCAGGAGCCCTGACCGTTAAGGATCGCCGGCAGTAAGTACAACGGGGCCTGGAGGGTGTAAAGGCGAACTTTCCCTTTTAATAGGTTTATTAGAATAAGATTGCTTTAATATTTGTGGCAGAGTATATAGCTCTGGCCAAACGTTTTGAGAATGACACAAATATTAATTTTCACAAAGTCTGCTGCTTCAGTGTTTTTTGATCTTTTTGTCAGATGTTACTATGGTATACTGAAGAATAATTACAAGCATTTCATGAGTGTCAAAGGCTTAGATTGACAATTAGATTAAGTTTATGCAAAGAGACAATATTTGCAGTGTTGACCCTTCTTTTTCAAGACCTCTGCAATTCCCCCTGGCATGCTGTCAATCAACTTCTGGGCCACATCCTGACTGATGGCAGACCATTCTTGTATAATCAATGCTTGGCGTTTGTCAGAATTTTTTTTTTTGTTTTTGTTCACACGCCTCTTGAGCATTGACCACAAGTTCTCGATGGGATTAAGGTCTGGGGAATTTCCTGGCCATGGACCCAAAATTTCGATGTTTTGTTCTCCAAGCCACTTGGTTATCACTTTTGCCTTATGACAAGGTGTTCCATCATGCTGGGAAAGAGGCATTGTTCTTCACCAAACTGTTCTTGGATGGTTGGGAGAAGTTGCTCTCGGAGGAGGTTTTTGTACCATTCTTTATTCATGGCTGTGTTCTTAGGCAAAATTGTGAGTGAGCCCCCCACTCCCATGGCTAAGAAGCAACCCCACACATGAATGGTCTCGGGATGCTTTACTGTTGGCATGACACAGGACTGATGATGGCGCTTACCCTTTCTTCTCCGAACAAGGTTTTTTCCGTATGCCCCAAACAATCGGAAAGGGGATTCATCAGAGAAAATGACTTTTCCCCCAGTCCTCAGCAGTCCAATCCCTGTACCTTTTGCAGAATATCAGTCTGTCCCTGATGTTTTTCCTGGCGAGAAGTGGCTTCTTTGCTGCCCTACTTGACACCAGGCCATCCTCCAAAAGTCTTTCCTCCCTGTGCATGCCGATGTCCTCACACCTGCCTGCTGCCATTCCTGAGCAAGCTCTGCACTGGTGGTGCCCCGATCCCGCAGCTGAATCAACGGTAGGAGACGGTCCTGTCGCTTGCTGGACTTTCTCGGGCGACCTGAAGCCTTCTTCACAAATGCAGTGGAAATGTTTTTTATGGGATTAAAGAGGAAGTAAACCCTCTGCCAAAAAAAAAAAAAACACCCTGCAAGACAAAGGCATAGCATCCTAGCTCATTATGAATTACTTACCTGAGATCGAAGCCCCACAGCAGTCCTCGTTCCCCTCCTCTGTCACCGCCATCTCTCCCAGAGTGACTTCCTAGTATCATGGCCACGTCACTCACATGCGCGCGAGAGCCACCTGTCGCGGCACGATCGCCTTTAGAAACGGCCCGCTCGCCGTTTCTAAAGGTTTCCACAGTGCGCTTGCGCCGTAGACATCGATGCCCATCTTTTTTGCAAATATCTCCTACACCGTGTAGGTTTAGGAGATATTTCTTGCACCTACAGGTAAGCTTTAATCTAGGCGTACCTGTAGGTAAAAGTGGTCTGCAAAGCCCTGTACACACGATCGGATTTCCGATGGATCTTTCTATCGGAAATCCGATGAAGCTGACTTCCATCAGTCTTGCCTACACACCATCAGTCAAAAATCCGACCGTCGCAAACGCCGTGACGTAAAACACTCCGACAAGCCGAGAAAAATAAAATTCAATGCTTCTGAGCATGCTTCGACTTGATTCTGAGCATGCGTGGGTTTTTTGTCCGATGGAGTTCCACACAGACGATAGTAATTTGCTATCGTTTTTTTTTTCCATCTGATAAATTCAAAACATGTTCTATTTTTTCTCACCGATGGAAAAAAGACCGATGGGGCCCATACACGATCGGTTTGTCCGATGAGAAAAGTCCATCGGACTGTTTTCATCTGTAAAACCGATCGTGTGTACAGGGCATAAGGGTTTACAACCACTTTAAGTTCATTTTCGTGGCAAAGAGGGACTTTGCAATTCATTGTAATTCATCTGATCGCTCTTCATAACATTCCGGAGTATATGCAAATTGCCATCATAAAAACTGAGGCAGCAGACTTTGTAAAAATGAATATTTGTGTTATTCTCAAAACTTTTGACCACGGCTGTAGCCGTCCTTTTGAACAATTTACTCCTGAACCTTGGACTAGTATATAAAGCAGAAACCTAGCCTGTGTATATCCACAGCCCAATCCCTTCCTTTCTCTTATAAATCCCTTTCACCTGGTGCTCAGTGATGACTGAGCAGTGCTGGCATGCTTTACCTCTGACACAGGCTGCTAATGATCTTCAAAAAGCTGACAGCACTGAAAAAAATAGGTGACTCTGTTGCCAGTTAACGTCATTATGAATTACCTGCTTTTTTTTATACATGATGGGAGCCCAATTCTGAATTGATTACCAACTGGAAGGTGTGTGCAATGTAAAAGTGCTGATTTTAGGAGGGAAAAATACCAGCAAGATGCAGTACTGATGGTAAATTTTGCTTTGCACCTCTGACCAGCAAGCATCCTGCATTAACTGACGGTGTGCAATCAGCTAGGTTCTGTTCACACCATGCAGGTTCAACTAGCCACGCATTTCCACGTGCCCAGTGTAGGGTGGCGCATTCATCTAAATGGGCTGCCCTACACTTGGGGAAACATGCAGAAAAAGTCCCTGACCTTTTTTGCAAAACGCGTTGCATCGAACTGCATGGTGCGGTACCATGAGTTTTGGAGCGTGTGCCTTAGCAGATGCATAGGGGTGCCAAAAAAGTAGAAGTCCATTCAAAATGCTGTCTATTGCTAAACCTGCTCCCATCCCCATTATAATCTTATTCTAACTACCCTGTAAAGCCTGGTACACACTAACAGAAAAAAACAAAATGGCTCGGGAGGAGCCGATGTACTAACTATGCGATATTAGTACATCGATATCCCCTGCTGCGCTATTCTATTCTGACAGGGGGACAGCTCCATAGGCACACAAACACCAATTATAATTAAATACAACTGCTACCTCTTTACACCTAATGAGTGACCACCGATGATGCTTAAATACTCCCCATGACTTAGGTCTCCAAACTGTGACCCGCTGTTTGCCTTTATCCAGCCCTTGGGGCACTATTCCTCTCACTGACACCAACAATGGGGTATTATTCCTCCCACTGACATCAATGATGGGGCACTATTCCTCCCACTGACATCAATGATGGGGCACCATTCCTCCCACTGACATCAATGATGGGGCACCATTCCTCCCACTGACATCAATGATGGGGCACCATTCCTCCCACTGACATCAATGATGGGGCACCATTCCTCCCACTGACATCAATGATGGGGTATTATTCCTCCCACTGACATCAATGATGGGGCGCTATTCCTTCCACTGACATCAATGATGGGGCACCGTTCCTCCCACTGACATCAATGATGGGGCACCGTTCCTCCCACTGACAATAATGATGGGGCGCTATTCCTTCCACTGACATCAATGATGGGGCACCGTTCCTCCCACTGACATCAATGATGGGGCACCGTTCCTCCCACTGACATCAATGATGGGCCACCGTTCCTCCCACTGACATCAATGATGGGGCGCTATTCCTCCCACTGACACCAACGATGGGGTATTATTCCTCCCACTGACACCAATGATTGGGCGCTATTCCTCCCACTGACATCAATGATGGGGCGCTATTCCTCCCACTGACATCAATGATGGGGCGCTATTCCTCCCACTGACATCAATGATGGGGCGCTATTCCTCCCACTGACATCAATGATGGGGCGCTATTCCTCCCACTGACATCAATGATGGGGCGCTATTCCTCCCACTGACATCAATGATGGGGCGCTATTCCTCCCACTGACATCAATGATGGGGTGCTATTCCTCCCACTGACATCAATGATGGGGCGCTATTCCTCCCACTGACATCAATGATGGGGCAATATTCCTCCCACTGACACCAATGATGGGGCACTATTCCTCCCACTGACATCAATGATGGGGCAATATTCCTCCCACTGACACCAGTGATGGGGCACTATTCCTCCCACTGACATCAATGATGGGGCAATATTCCTCTCACTGACATCAATGATGGGGCGCTATCCCTCCCACCGACATCAATGATGGAGCACGATTTCTCCCACTGACACCAATGATGGGGCACTATTCCTCCCACTGACACCATTGAGGCTGGGTTCACACCTATGCAAATTTGATGCGGCTTACACTGCATCCAATTTGCAGGACATTTAAAAATACCTTCATATGAATGAGGCTGGTTCACATATCTGCGGTGCATTCGCATTCCGCATTGCCCAAAAAAATGTGTGCGTTTTCTAGGCAGTGCGGTCCAGTTCGGGGTGCGAATTCAGGCCTATTATCTTCTATGGGAACGTATTTGATTTGCAGATGCATTCCGTTGTCAACAGGCATTCTCTCCCCCCTCCTCACTGCACCCCCCCCCCTCTCTGCTCAGCTGATCCGCAGCTAAAACGCAGAGGAACTGCTGAACAACCGATTTATCTCTTCGCAGGGAAACCGGCGCTTCAATTCGCACCGCACATGTGTGAACCCAGCCTGATGGAGCACTATTCCTCCCACCGACACCAATGATGGGGCGCTATCCCTCCCACAGACAGATCATCCATGGGTGCAGTGTTGGTCACAGTGCCCGCCCCCCCCTCAGGGCCTGTTTTCAGTGAACACCTTGCACCTATGGAGGATACGCCACTGGGTATCTGGCACCAAGCTGTCAGTAGCAAATCTTTTAAGTCCGGTAAGCTGTGAGGTGGGGTCTCCATGGATCAGCCATTCCATACTGCATCCTGGTGTCATCTCTTCCCCAGGTAAGTGACGCACACGCACCCGCCCATCCACATTATGTAAAAGAAACATGACTTATCAGACCAGACCACCTTCTTCTATTGTTCCATGCTCCAGTTCTGATGCTCACGTGCCCATTGTGGGTGCTTTTGGCTGTGGACACGAGTCAGAATGTGCACCCTGACCGGTCTGCGACTACACAGTCCCATACACCATAACCTGCGAGGCTTTGTGTTCTGACACCTTTCTATCAGAACCAGCATTAGCTTTTTCAGCAATTTGAGCTCCAGTAGCTCTTCTATTGGATTAGACTACATGGTCCAGCCTTCTCTCCCCACGTGCAGCAATGAGCCTTGGCTGCCCATGACCCTATCGCCGGTGTGCTGGTTTTCCTTCCTTGGACCACTTTTGTTCGGTTCTGACCACTGCAGACCGGGATCATCCCACAAGAGCTGAAGTTTTGTCGTTGCTCTGACCCAGTCATCTAACCATTACAGTTTGGCCCTTGTCAAAGTTGCTCAAATCCTTACACTTGCCCATTTTCTTTTACTATCAACTTCAGGGACAACCTGTTCACTTGCTGCCTAATATGTCCCACCCACTTTCAGGTGCCATTGTAATGAGATAACCCGTGTTATTGATTTTACCTGTCAGTGAGCATAATGTTATGGCTGATCGGTGTGTGTGTGTATACATAGTGTGTATGTATCTACAGTGCCTTGCGAAAGTATTCGGCCCCCTTGAACTTTTCATCCTTTTGCCACATTTCAAGCTTCAAACATAAAGATATAAAATTAAAATTTTTTGTGAAGAATCACCAACAAGTGGGACACAATTGTGAAGTGGAACAAAATCTATTGGATTTTTGAAACTTTTTTTAACTAAGAAAAAAATGAAAAGTGGGGCGTGCAAAATTATTCGGCCCCCTTGCGTTAATACTTTGTAGAGCCACCTTCTGCTGCGATTACAGCTGCAAGTCGCTTGGGGTATGTCTCTATCAGTTTTGCACATCGAGAGACTGAAATTCTTGCCCATTCTTCCTTGCAAAACAGCTCGAGCTCAGTGAGGTTGGATGGAGAGCGTTTGTGAACAGCAGTTTTCAGCTCTTTCCACAGATTCTCGATTGGATTCAGGTCTGGACTTTGACTTGGCCATTCTAACACTTGGATACGTTTATTTGTGAACCATTCCTTTGTAGATTTTGCTGTATGTTTGGGATCATTGTCTTGTTGGAAGATAAATCTCCGTCCCAGTCTCAGGTCTTTTGCAGACTCCAACAGGTTTTCATCCAGAATGGTCCTGTATTTGGCTGCATCCATCTTCCCCTCAATTTTAACCATCTTTCCTGTCCCTGCTGAAGAAAAGCAGGCCCAAACCATGATGCTGCCACCACCATGTTTGACAGTGGGGATGGTGTGTTGAGGGTGATGAGCTGTGTTGCTTTTACGCCAAACATATCGTTTTGCATTGTGGCCAAAAAGTTTGATTTTGGTTTCATCGGAGCAGAGCACCTTCTTCCACATGTTTGGTGTGTCTCCCAGGTGGCTTGTGGCAAACTTTAGACGAGACTTTTTATGGATATCTTTGAGAAATGGCTTTCTTCTTGCCACTCTTCCATAAAGGCCAGATTTGTGCAGTGTACGACTGATTGTTGTCCTGTGGACAGACTCTCCCACCTCCGCTGTAGTTCTCTGCAGTTCATCCAGAGTGATCATGGGCCTCTTGGCTGCATCTCTGATCAGTTTTCTCCTTGTCTGAGCTGAAAGTTTAGAGGGACAGCCAGGTCTTGGTAGATTTGCAGTGGTCTGATACTCCTTCCATTTCAAAATGATCGCTTGCACAGTGCTCCTTGGGATGTTTAAAGCTTGGGAAATCTTTTTGTATCCAAATCCGGCTTTAAACTTCTCCACAACAGTATTACGGACCTGCCTGGTGTGTTCCTTGGTCTTCCTGATGCTCTCTGCGCTTTCAACAGAACCCTGAGACTATCACAGAGCAGGTGCATTTATACAGAGACTTGATTACACACAGGTGGATTCTATTTATCACCATCAGTCATTTAGGACAACATTGGATCATTAAGAGATCCTCGCTGAACTTCTGGAGTGAGTTTGCTGCACTGAAAGTAAAGGGGCCGAACAATTTAGCACGCACCACTTTTCAGTTTTTTATTTGCTAAAAAAGTTTAAAATATCCAATAGATTTCGTTCCACTTCACAATTGTGTCCCACTTGTTGGTGATTCTTCACAAAAAATTAAAATTTTAGATCTTTGTTTGAAGCCTGAAATGTGGCAAAAGGATGAAAAGTTCAAGGGGGCCGAATACTTTCGCAAGGCACTGTATGTATGTATGTATGTATATACAGTATTTCACAAAAGTGAGTACGCCCCTCACATTTTTGGAAATATTTTATTATATCTTTTCATGTGACAACACTGAAGAAATGACACTTTGCTACAATGTAAAGTAGTGAGAGTACAGCTTGTATAACAGTGTAAATTTGCTGTCCCCTCAAAATCACTCGGCACACAGCCATTAATGTCTAAACTGCTGGTAACAAAAGTGAGTACACCCCTAAGGCAAAATGTCCAATTTGGGCCCAATTCGCCATTTTCCCTCCCCGCTGTCATGTGACTCATTAGTGTTACAAGGTCTCAGGTGTGAATGGGGAGCAGGTGTGTTAAATTTGGTGTTATCGCTCTCACTCTGGAAGTTCAACACAGCACCTCATGGCAAAGAACTCTGAGGATCTGAAAAAAAGAATTGTTGCTCTACATAAAGATGGCCTAGGCTATAAGAAGATTGCCAAGACCCTGAAACTGAGCTGCAGCACGGTGGCCAAGACCATACAGCGGTTTAACAGGACCGGTTCCACTCAGAACAGGCTTCGCCATGGTCGACCAAAGAAGTTAAGGTCACGTGCTCAGCATCATATCCAGAGGTTGTCTTTGGGAAATAGACATATGAGTGCTGCCAGCATTGCTGCAGAGGTTGAAGGGGTGGGAATGTCAGCCTGTCAGTGCTCAGACCATATCCTGCACGCTGCATCAAATTGGTCTGCATGGCTGTCATCCCAGAAGGAAGCCTCTTCTAAACATGATGCACAAAAAAGCCTGCAAACAGTTTGCTGAAAACAAGCAGACTAAGGACATGGATTGCTGGAACCATGTCCTGTGGTCTAATGAGACCAAGATAAACTTAATTGGTTCAGATGGTGTCAAGCGTGTGTGGCGGCAACCAGGTGAGGAGTACAAAGACAAGTGTGTCTTGTCTACTGTCAAGCATGGTGGTGGGAGTGTCATGGTCTGGGGCTGTATGAGTGCTGCCGGTGTCTTGTCGAGCTCGTTCCCCTATCGATATGGTTCCGAGCTCGACTGCACAGGCGCTGCCGAACAGCTGTTAAAGCTCGGAGATTTCCGACGGCTCGGCTTGCGCCTGCGCAGTCAAGAGGGAACCAGATCGATAGGAGGAACCATATGCTCGCCAGCTGTGGACGCGCTCGCCCCCCATCCTTCATTACACACGCAGCTTTCTTCTTCACGCCGCTGTACAGCAAGGGGTGGCAGGGGGCGAATAAGATCTGATAATCTTGAGCAGTGGCATTTGTTTATAGTCGAGCCGCTATAGAGCGGCGTGTATAAACAAACAAATCGCACTTCTCAATATCACATCTCATTCGCCCCTTGCTCTATACTATAGAGCGGCGTGAAGAAGAAAGCGCCGTGTGTAACTAAGCAACAGGAGCGAGCGCGTCGAGCTCGACTGCGCAGGCGCTGCAGAACAGCTGTTAAACATCGGCGATTTCCGTTGCCTCGGATTGCGCCTGCGCAGTCGAGCTCGGAACCATACCCATAGGCGGAACCAGCTTGGCAGATCACCGGCACTGGGGAGCTACAGTTCTTTGAGGGAACCAAGAATGACAACATGTACTGTGACATACTAAGGCAGAGCATGATCCCCTTCCTTTGGAGAATGGGCCGCAGGGCAGTATTCCAACATAACGACCCCAAACACATCTACAAGACGACCACTGCCTTGCTATAGAAGCTGAGGGTAAAGGTAATTGACTGGCCAAGCATGTCTCCAGACCTAAACCCTATTGAGCATCTGTGGGGCATCCTCAAACGGAAGGTGGAGGAGTGCAAGATCTCCAACATCCATCAGCTCTGTGATGTCGTCATGGAGGAGGGGAAGAGGACTCCAGTGGCAATCTGTGAAGCTCTGGTGAACTCCATGCCCAAGAGGGTTAAGGCAGTGCTGGAAAATAATGGTGGCTACACAAAATATTGACACTTTGGGCTCACTTTTGTTGCCAGCGGTTTGGACATTAATGGTTGTGTAATGGCTGTGTGTTGTTATTTTGAGGAGACAGCAAATTTACACCGTTATACAAGCTGTACACTCACTACTTTACTTTTGTAGCAAAGTGTCATTTCTGCAGTGTTGTCACATGAAAAGATATAATAAAATATTTACAAAAATGTGAGGGGTGTACTTACTTTTGTAAAATACTGTGTGTGTGTGTGTGTGTGTGTGTGTGTGTGTGTGTGTGTGTGTGTGTATAGCCAATAATTGTTGGCAGACAAAGATTTAGATTCCCCTCTCTCAGAACTCTTAATATATAAAATGGCAAAATCCTCTGGATTGTGTCTGAAATGTTTCAGTAATTAAAATGAATATATCCTCTTCCATCACTGATCCAGACAAACGATTATCCATTTTGGAGACTAGCTGATAGCGCAGCTCTTTGATACTTGTTTGTGGCATGGAAAAAGTTAAGTGCCGGTTGGAGTGCAGTGTACTGAGAGTATGTCTTGCTGTACATCCACATGACGACCTATCCAGCCTTGCCTGTTGCCTGGTAACCATTGAGAGGGACACTTACCTTTTTAAAATGGCCCTTTGACGTCAGTCTTGTTTTCCTGATACTTAAGTTCTCATCCTCCGCTTTTTATTTTTATTTTTATACTCTCGTTGTTTTATTGGTCACGAATAGTTGAGTTGTCTTACTGAATCAAGATGGAAAATCAAACCAATTAATCTGTTCTAACTGGAGAGTATAAAGCAGCAGTTTTTTTTATTAGTTACTGGTACATGGTTCCATAGACCTTAGAGGGGGATTGGACAGTCCGGGGTCCTCTGACCCTGCTAAAGCTTTTAGAAACGCCACCAGTTCCCTAACTCGTTGGAGCCCTGCAAACACATCTGGCATTTTCTTATAGGGGAGGTAAAAAAAAAATACTGTATGATTGTTTTTGGGGAGACTATTTGCTACAGTAGGCTTCATAAAAAGTAATGTAGCACTTGCCCCCATTTAAGGGACCGGCTGGTTTTGTTGGGTCTGCAAACTACCTCCAAGGCTTCCATTGTCCGGGTATAGAAAGAAAGTCTCCAGAAAGGCCAATGTCCACACAAATGTAAAACCCAAACGGTCAGGCTTTATTTACTTTTGCTGAGGAAAACTTGAGAGGAAAGTAGGATACGAGAGAAGAACAGGGGAAGGTTCAGGTACGCAGCACTAAATTTACAATCGTCGCCACTCAAGCCTGAGTGGGTATTGCTCACCCGGATAGTCCCGTTTAGTGGTCCTAGCAGCTGGGATGAAGCACGAATCCATCTTTCTTTTGAGAACTAGGGATACGATCGGGAATCCCCTGCCACAGTATTATTAAAAGTCCTGAACCTCCCAGCCAAGCAATAGTGAAAGAACCTTTATGCCGGATCGGCGTATTACAGGGCTTGTAATGATGGATCCCTCCTTAGGTGGGCTCCAGGCCTCCTCCTGAGACAGCAGTACCGTCGCCAGTCTTCTCTGGGGCAGATCCTCCCCTGGTCTCCTTCCCTAAGCGCGTGCTTCCCGCAGATGGGTAGCTCAGGATCCCTTTCGAAGGTATAGGCCTCAGCCAGCAGAGCTGGGCCTACCAGGTAGTGATGCAGCCTCGAGCTAAAGGTACCCAGGGGCCAGAACACACACGCACCCTGTGCCATGCGGGCCACAGGACACTCCTGACCGGCCCTCAGGAACGAAAGAAAAAAAAACTTCAATGGCGTATGCCCCTTATGTATCCTCTCCCAGCATGCACAGTGGGTAGACCACGCCCCCTGCACAGCTGCCGAAAAAGGACACCCAAGGTGTTGTGATATCCCCTGTAGTTCAACCTATGCCCGTGGTGACAGTGCCACCTACAGGCGAACAGGGAACATTACTGCCAGGCAGCATCACACCCAGAGCAGAAGCAAATTTAGAACAATCAATAGGTCTGAGCCCAACTACTGGCTCAGACTATCCTTAAATTTACACATAGTGCCCCCAAATATTTGGGGGGGGGGCACTACAGTAATTAACGTCATCAGCAGTGCAGTGTGAAATTGGGGCCAAGTTTGACCTTGGGGACACTTCACACCAGATACAGTTTTGTGCTCTTTTATTCTGCACTAAAAATGCATGCACAGTGTTTTCCATGTATTCCAATGGCTCTAGTTCACACTAATGCAGTCGATTCCAGTCAGTTTCTGCCCTGGAAACTGACTGCACTGGTGTGAACTAAAGCCATTGGGATAGTTGCGGCTGGTGCTCCAATTTTTTTTGGGGGGGAGCAAACAAACTGAAAAATTCTGGGAAAAAAAATATCAATTACAGCCTCGCTGTGCCCCATCAATTGCAACTTCACTGTGCCCCATCAAACACTGCCACTGTGCCCCCCCCCTGCTTGCCTTCTGCCCAGCACTTACCCCACCTCGGTGGCGGGTCAGGCAGCGGGTGAAGGCGGCGAGCGGTGGGACTTTGCACTGGGTCAGACAGTGGCTCCTGTGTCCTCCGTGCGTCTCCTCCCCTCCTCCTTATAGGCGTCCAATCGTAACGCCTGTCCTTTCAGCCAATCAGGTGACGGGTAACAGACCCGCGCACCTGATTGGCGAAGAGGCGGTTCAGAGTTGGAAAAGCGAATGGATATTCGTTTTCCTAACGCACCTTTGCACTCGCAGCTCACCTTTTTTAAAGCCTATTAGAGCCTATGGCTCTAATCGGGTGCTTCAAAAACAACCCCCGCCGCTGTAATTTAAGCGTCCGGCATCCGAAAAGGGCCCGGGTTCATGAATAGGGGGTGGCGGCCATGGATAGATTCATACAATGCATAAATCTATTCGTTATTCACAGAGGAGGTGGCTGGAGAGAGGGGGCGGCGCCCGTGTGCCCTTAATGGATGCACCGCCACTGCATGCATTTTTAGGGTCAGTTCACACCACAAAAATGCACTCCGGATACGTTCCGGTCAGTTTTTGCTTACAGTTAACACCACACGCAGTTCCAGTGCATTTTTGATACAGTTTGCTAGGTTTCAGTACAGTTTTTTGTGCAGAAAAAATGCAGCATGCTCTACTTTTTTTTTTTCCTGCACCGGAAACTGCAGTGACTGCACTGTTGTGAACTAGAGCCATTGGAATACATGGAAAACACAGTGCATGCATTTTTAGTGCAGAAAAAAAGCACACGGAGCTGCATCTGGTGTGAACTAGCACTATTACTAAGGCCCCTTTCACACTGGGGCAGGCAGGTGCGGTGGCGGTATAGCGGCGCGATTTTTAGCACCGCTATACTGTTGAATTTACCGCGATTTTCGGCCGCTAGCGGTGCGATTTTAACCCCCGCTAGTGGCCGAAAAAGGGTTAATACCGTCCGTAATACCGGACTGTATTACCGCGGTGTCCCATTGATTTCGATGGGAAGGAGCCGTATACACACCGCTCCTTCACCACTCCAAAGATGCGGCTTGCAGGAGATTTTTTTTCCTCCCGCCAGCGCATCGCCTCAGTGTGAAAGCCCTCGGGCTTTCACATTGAGAATACTGGGGCAGGAGTATTTCAGGCGTTATTTATGCGCTATTTTTAGCGCTAAAACGCCTGAAATACGCCTCAGTGTGAAAGGAGCCTAAAAGCGGAAGTAAGCTCATGGATTTAACGGTTTCAAAAAACGGTTACATCCCGGCAAGTGCCGGGAATGTAACTGTCACATTGGTTGTGCTCTCCACCAAACTGTCAAACCATCCAATGGCTGTTGTCATAACTGATCACATGTGCAGCATCATGGCAGTTGAAGATTAAATAGAGGCCACGTTGGCAGCTGAAAAACAATAGGAGGGTTTACATCCACTTTAACTGCTTAAGGACCACCCCATGTACATTTACTGCAGGACGGGGCGGCCCTTTAGCGCAAAATCACGTACCTGTGAGCGCCCCCGGAGCGATCGCCGCCCCCTGTCAGAATGCAATAGAACAGCAGGGGAGATTGCTGTACTAACAGTCTCCTGGGACTTGTGACATGTCCCAGAAGACTGCAGGATTTGGGAGGGGGGAACTTCCGTGCTGATTGCCTGAGGCAGGGGTCTCAAACTGGTGGACCTGCAGCTGTTGCAGAACTACAAGTCCCATCATGCCTCTGCCTGTGGGAGTCATGCTTGTAACGCTCAGCCTTGCAATGCCTCAATGTAGTTCCACAACAGTTGGCGGGCCGCTAGTTTGACACCTGTGGCCTAGACGATCTGAACGGAAGTGAGAGAGGGTACCTGTCTAGGAACCCGTTGCACCCCCCCTCCAAAAAAGTGCAATTTCCTAAAGAGTATGGGGAGTGGGGGCTTAAAGCTGAAAGTCCCCTTTCGGGTAAAGCTCTGCTTTAAGAGCGGAGCTTTATATATTTACATTCTTTCATATGTATTTTACAGCTGGGAGCAAAGTCTAGAGAATGTTCGCTCTCTCTCGCTCGCGCTCTCTCATTGAGAGAGAGAGCTGAAAAGTGTATGGAATCCAATTGATCACCTCAGCCAACACTTGTTTTATAAGTTGACCCGACTGTTGTTTAATTTTATTCTACACGCGAATAGAACAAAAAAAACCTGCAGTGGAAGAAGTGACAGGATTTGGAACAACCTTGGCCTAGGGCAGCTATATTTCAAAGAGCAGAAAGCTTTTTGTCTGTTTCATAACCTTGTTACTATGACTCTTACCTGATGATGGTTATGGGTGGAATCTGGGGTGCCGAATCATATGCTTTGTTATATTTTGCAGAGAGTCAATCGTGAGGAGTTCTTGGATCTGCTCCTTCCACCACTTACTCTTATGCCGTGTACACACGATCGATTTTTTCGGCGGTGAAAACACCGTCGAGAAAATCGACGTGAAAAACGAGGAACAGCTTGTTCCCCCCCACACACGGCCGTTTTTAAATGACATTTTTTTTTTTTGTCGAAAAAAAATGACCGTGTGTGGGCTCCGCAGCAGTGTTTCCCTATGGGAAAACTGCCGCGGAAAAAAACGACGGGAATCACGACGAGAAAAATTAGAGCATGTTCTAATTTTTCTCGTCGTGATTAATGCAGTTTTTCCCGTCGAGAAAAACGACAAAAAGCCCACAGACTATCGTTTTTCTCGTCCAAAGGAAAAAATATAATTTTTCTCGACGGGAAAAACGGTCGTGTGTACGCGGCATTACACTTCCTGCTGCATCGTGAATTGTATAAAATGATTTGGGAAACCATCAGGAAAGTGAGACTGTTTTCTGTGTCAATCTTTTTATTCAGTTTTTAAATACTGTATTTATTGGCGTATAACACTCAATTTTTTACCCTATAAATAGAGGGTAAACTGTGTTATACCAGGGGGCTGTGGAAAGTTTTTTTCCTGAAACTTCCCTCTTAAAGTTAGAGTGCGTGTTATACGCCGATAAATACGGTAGCAATTAAAACATTATAATGCAAAATACAAAAGTGAGTGCAGAATGACAATGTTATCATAGTCATTACACAAGAAGATGGCGACAATAACATATTTAAAGGATGAAGGGTTCAGCCAGGAGCCCATGTAAAGTCCATCAGTAGGTACAAGGAACTGCGCCAAAGTGGTCAACCATGAAGAGTCCCATATAGCAATACATTATCGGCTATATTCTAAGAAGAGCTAAGCAACCTATGGGCCTTATTTCAGTCCAACATTGTAGGCCCGGTGGTTAAGCAGGACTACACCTGACCACCAGGGCAGGCGATAACCATAATTATGTATCTATAGTAAAGTGAGACTATTTTCCAATAGCTGAGCAGAACTGGCAATACAGGTACAGAGAGTCTCCAACAGTGGCGGCTGGTGCTCAAATTTTTTGGGGGGCGCAAACAAACTGAAAAGAAAAAAAAAACATCAATTGCCGCCACTGTGCCCATTAAACGCAGCCACTGTGCCCAAACGCCACTAGTTTGTCCCCAAATGCAGCCAGTTCCCCCCCATATGCAGCCAGTTTCCCCCCCATATGCAGCCAGTTCCCCCCCATATGCAGCCAGTTTCCCCCCCATATGCAGCCAGTTTCCCCCCATATGCAGCCAGTTTCCCCCCCATATGCAGCCAGTTTCCCCCCCATATGCAGCCAGTTTCCCCCCCATATGCAGCCAGTTTCCCCCCCATATGCAGCCAGTTTCCCCCCCATATGCAGCCAGTTTCCCCCCCATATGCAGCCAGTTTCCCCCCCATATGCAGCCAGTTTCCCCCCCATATGCAGCCAGTTTCCCCCCCATATGCAGCCAGTTTCCCCCCATATGCAGCCAGTTTCCCCCCCATATGCAGCCAGTTTCCCCCCCATATGCAGCCAGTTTCCCCCCCATATGCAGCCAGTTTCCCCCCCATATGCAGCCAGTTTCCCCCCCATATGCAGCCAGTTTCCCCCCCATATGCAGCCAGTTTCCCCCCCATATGCAGCCAGTTTCCCCCCCATATGCAGCCAGTTTCCCCCCCATATGCAGCCAGTTTCCCCCCCATATGCAGCCAGTTTCCCCCCCATATGCAGCCAGTTTCCCCCCCATATGCAGCCAGTTTCCCCCCCATATGCAGCCAGTTTCCCCCCCATATGCAGCCAGTTTCCCCCCCATATGCAGCCAGTTTCCCCCCCATATGCAGCCAGTTTCCCCCCCATATGCAGCCAGTTTCCCCCCCATATGCAGCCAGTTTCCCCCCCCATATGCAGCCAGTTTCCCCCCCATATGCAGCCAGTTTCCCCCCCATATGCAGCCAGTTTCCCCCCCATATGCAGCCAGTTTCCCCCCCATATGCAGCCAGTTTCCCCCCCATATGCAGCCAGTTTCCCCCCCATATGCAGCCAGTTTCCCCCCCATATGCAGCCAGTTTCCCCCCCATATGCAGCCAGTTTCCCCCCCATATGCAGCCAGTTTCCCCCCCATATGCAGCCAGTTTCCCCCCCATATGCAGCCAGTTTCCCCCCCATATGCAGCCAGTTTCCCCCCCATATGCAGCCAGTTTCCCCCCCATATGCAGCCAGTTTCCCCCCCATATGCAGCCAGTTTCCCCCCCATATGCAGCCAGTTTCCCCCCCATATGCAGCCAGTTTCCCCCCCCCCCCATATGCAGCCAGTTTCCCCCCCCCCCCCATATGCAGCCAGTTTCCCCCCCCCCCATATGCAGCCAGTTTCCCCCCCCCCATATGCAGCCAGTTTCCCCCCCCCCATATGCAGCCAGTTTCCCCCCCCCCATATGCAGCCAGTTTCCCCCCCCCCATATGCAGCCAGTTTCCCCCCCCCCATATGCAGCCAGTTTCCCCCCCCCCATATGCAGCCAGTTTCCCCCCCCCCATATGCAGCCAGTTTCCCCCCCCCCATATGCAGCCAGTTTCCCCCCCCCATATGCAGCCAGTTTCCCCCCCCCATATGCAGCCAGTTCCCCCCCCCATATGCAGCCAGTTCCCCCCCCCATATGCAGCCAGTTCCCCCCCCCATATGCAGCCAGTTCCCCCCCCCCATATGCAGCCAGTTCCCCCCCCCCATATGCAGCCAGTTCCCCCCCCATATGCAGCCAGTTCCCCCCCCATATGCAGCCAGTTTCCCCCCCCCCATATGCAGCCAGTTTCCCCCCCCCCCCATATGCAGCCAGTTCCCCCCCCCCATATGCAGCCAGTTCCCCCCCCCCATATGCAGCCAGTTCCCCCCCCCCCATATGCAGCCAGTTCCCCCCCCCCATATGCAGCCAGTTTCCCCCCCCATATGCAGCCAGTTTCCCCCCCCATATGCAGCCAGTTTCCCCCCCCATATGCAGCCAGTTTCCCCCCCCCCCCATATGCAGCCAGTTCCCCCCCCCCCATATGCAGCCAGTTCCCCCCCCATATGCAGCCAGTTCCCCCCCCCCCCATATGCAGCCAGTTCCCCCCCCCATATGCAGCCAGTTTCCCCCCCCCATATGCAGCCAGTTTCCCCCCCCCCATATGCAGCCAGTTCCCCCCCCCCATATGCAGCCAGTTCCCCCCCCCCCATATGCAGCCAGTTCCCCCCCCCCCATATGCAGCCAGTTCCCCCCCCCCATATGCAGCCAGTTCCCCCCCCCCATATGCAGCCAGTTCCCCCCCCCATATGCAGCCAGTTTCCCCCCCCCCATATGCAGCCAGTTTCCCCCCCCCATATGCAGCCAGTTCCCCCCCCCCCCCCATATGCAGCCAGTTTTCCCCCCCCCCATATGCAGCCAGTTTCCCCCCCCCCCCATATGCAGCCAGTTTCCCCCCCCCATATGCAGCCAGTTTCCCCCCCCCATATGCAGCCAGTTTCCCCCCCCCCCATATGCAGCCAGTTTCCCCCCCCCATATGCAGCCAGTTTCCCCCCCCCATATGCAGCCAGTTTCCCCCCCCCCCATATGCAGCCAGTTTCCCCCCCCCCATATGCAGCCAGTTTCCCCCCCCCCCCATATGCAGCCAGTTTCCCCCCCTATAATGCAGCCAGTTTCCCCCCTATAATGCAGCCAGTTTCCCCCCTATAATGCAGCCAGTTTCCCCCCTATAATGCAGCCAGTTTCCCCCCTATAATGCAGCCAGTTTCCCCCCTATAATGCAGCCAGTTTCCCCCCTATAATGCAGCCAGTTTCCCCCCTATAATGCAGCCAGTTTCCCCCCTATAATGCAGCCAGTTTCTCCCCCCATATGCAGCCAGTTTCTCCCCCCATATGCAGCCAGTTTCTCCCCCCATAAGCAGCCAGTTTCTCCCCCCATATGCAGCCAGTTTCTCCCCCATATGCAGCCAGTTTCTCCCCCATATGCAGCCAGTTTCTCCCCCCATATGCAGCAGCCAGTTTCTCCCCCCATATGCAGCAGCCAGTTTCTCCCCCCATATGCAGCAGCCAGTTTCTCCCCCAATATGCAGCAGCCAGTTTCTCCCCCAATATGCAGCAGCCAGTTTGTCCCCCCCAGCCCTGCACTTACCTTCCTCGAGTCAGCGCCGTCCTTCTTCCGTCCTCGATGTCTTCTCCCGCCCTCGATGTCACTTGAGCCAATCAGGTTACCGGTAACCAGACCCGGTGAACCTGATTGGCCAGGGAACGCACCCCTGTGCGTCCTCTCATTAGGTATTTAGAAGCCGATTACAGCCCTCAGGCTGTAGTCGGGAAGCCTATCAGAGCCTGCTGGCTCTGATAGGCACTTCTAAAGGCCAATCAGACGCTGTGACTCAGATGGCCGGCGCTCAAGGGGCCGGCCATCTGAATTTTGGGGGGCGGCAGCAATACATAGGTTCATGCAATGCATGAACCTATGTATTGTTGTGGTGAGTGACGGCCGGGCGCAGAAGCGAGCGGTAGCGGCACTTCTGCGCCCACTATGGTCGCGCCGCCATGTGTAAAAAAAAAAGACATAAAAAAAAAAAAAAAAAAAAAACTCTTAAAGGGCCTGTTTTTTTTTATTTTTTTTGGTGACCACAGGAGGAGGGGGGGGGGGGGGGCGGCGCCCGGGCGCCCCCTATGGACGGGCCGCCACTGGTCTCCAACAGAACAAAGGAGAAGGTACATCAAACTGGTTGATAATTTAGTCCACAAGCCTTTATCGGAAGCCAAAATATCAGTTCTAGGTGAATTGACCCAGTAACCCTTCAAGAATAAGATGGTACAAAAAACATTTTAGAGTCTAATAAGTTGTACTATTAAGCTTGTGCACAACTAAGGCTACATAGCGTGTTTTTGTATAAAAACTGGAGGATCGAAAGTTGAAGTCTGTTACAATCAGATTTAAGATGTCTGTAGAACTGGAAAAGTGAAAATTTTCCCATTTATTTTCAATACCTCATCCTTCATTTGACTAAATGGAATGGAATTGTTAAATTTTACATATTAACACCACCCTTTTCCTCGCCTTCTCTCTACCAACTCCCTTCAACCCTCTCTATTGTTTACTCCCCTTCTTTTCTCCCCCTGCCATGGGTGCATTATTTATTGACTCCCTCCTCGGGACCTACTCTGCCTCCGTATCTCTGTCTAAAATCCGTGTCACTGCCATTTTGAATACCCTGCCCTTGAAGGCCCCCTCCTTACACGAACCTCGCACTACAGTAGGTAGCTCATCTTGGGTACCCTGAAAAAATGTAATTGGAACTAAACCTTCCTATAATTTTTAGCTAAGGAAGCTGCCATCTTAACCTGTTTGATCTTCAACTGCCATGGTGCTGCACATGTGATCAGTTATGACACTGGCAATTTGATGGTTTGACAGTTTGTTCGAGAGCACAAGCAACCGGTACATTCCTGCCACGCGTCGGGAATGTAACTGTTTTTGGAAACTGGGGTGGATTAACCATATGAGTATTATCTGACTATACCATAGGGACATACAACCAACCTGAACAGGCCAGATGGTTCAAAGCTCTATAAACCCTCCGCCTTACTCTGCAGTCTCTGACCATCTCAAGTATCATGTCTGCATTTTATAACCATCTCTAGTATCATGTCCGCAGTCTCTGACCATCTCTTGTATCATGTCTGTAGTCTCAGACCATCTCTTGTATCATGTATTATGCCAATAGTCTTTGACTATATCTTGTTGTGTGTCTGCATTTTGATATGCTCTGATTTTTGATATGCGTTCCTTTGGTGATGTTGAGGGTCACACTTGAGCGCCCCCCCCCCCCCCATATCAAGCAAGTTGACCACCACTGGCCTAAACCATAGGACAAGTATAACAGTAAGTGAATAATCTGTGAACGGTCTGTGCAAATATGCAGAAAGTGTTTACTTTCTAAGTAAGACTGTATAGTGTCGATCTTTCCTCTGGAGGGAGAATTCTCTGCATTGTGTGTCTGGGGTGTAGCGATCTAATCAGCTGCTGTAACATCACTGGAAAATTCAGTCCCAGTTGTGGGAATAATAATATTCTATAGACTCATTAAAACCTCTTAGAACTGTTTCCAGTGCAAAAAATAAATAAAGATACCACTAGATTATGAACCTGTATGCCATCCTCTTTATGGATACTTTGTTTATGCAAGCATGACTGCAAATTAAATCTGAATATGCATTAATGTACAAGACGGATTTTAGTGCTCAGTGTATGAATGCAAATTGATTAAGTACATAAGGAAACAAATGTGCGCATAATAGATTGAGAGCGTGCCAGCCGCTGCGTTCTATGTAGAAAAGAGAGGACTGGTTGCACCGTGCTGTGTTTGTAGTTTTTGTTTTTAACCTTAAGGCTGCATACACACCTAAGAGTTTTTAAAGTCGGACGTTTTTGCCGCGATTTTGTTCAGGTCACCAATGTAAAAGGCAGAAAAACAGAAGAAGCTCATGTTATTTTTTGAGCTTGGCATTCGTTTTGCTTCAGGTGACAAAACGCTCAGAACAGGTGCCATTGAAATGAATGGGATTTTGCTTGGTGGGCATTTTTAGCTGTTTTTTCTGGCGTTTTTTAGCCGTTTTTACGAGCTGAAAACGCTTGGGTGTGAAGAAGCCTAAAAAAAAAAATCAAACAAAAACCTCTGCAACTGTAACGTGTAGGCACTTAGATACCTGTAAATACCTCCTAAAGTACCTCCTGTAATGGCCTAAAGTGATTTGTAAACGATCAGCTTGTACAATAACTGTAGCGGCCTCCTCTCTCCCCTCTATTTATCAGCTCGTCTGTCTCTTGTCTAGGGGTACCTTTAGAGGAGAGAGTGTGGGGTCACCACGCCAAGCCTTCACCTCAGATGTTTGTGTAGCGGGGGTCTAAATTTAGGGGGTACTCCTGGGTGGTAGAATGATCCAGGATGTGCTGATTATGAAGGGATTTACTCCATTCAAATTGTGGAGGACTTGGTGGTGTGCTATTCTCCTTGACCTGTGGGTGGCGATGTTCCCGCGGGTCAAGGTGGAATCATTGCCACAGTGCTGTCTCCTTTTTGTCCCATTCCGGCGGTGGTACAGCGGGGGGGGGGGGAACCTGCTGTGGCGTCACGGGAGGATATAAAGGGGAGAGACGCCCTCGCCACGAGGTCTTCTTCTTCTGCATCCCGCGCCCAGGCACCTTAGGCCTGGGTGCTGGCGGTTCGGAGTTCCGGCCTAGGTGCCCATGGCCTGGCCGGAGCGGTGTTGGAGTCCATCCCAGGCACCTTAAGCCTGGGGTGAGGTACTACATCGGAGGCCTGGGGCTCAGTGACTTTGACTGGGTCCCGCAAGGGCGGATTAGTCCGAGGGTCCCTGAGGTGGATGGGGCTCGTATCTGAGGCGAGGAGGCCGGAGAGGTCACCCTTCTGAAGAAACGGAGCAGCATCAACCCGGTGACAGAAGGGCCTCCTGGTAACTCCCTTGGAGGGACATCTTCCCCCTGATAGGGGCCACAACGCAGCGAAGGTACTCCTGTTTCTGTTCTCTGGGGTCGCTGGTAGAGACCCTGAAGGTTTAAGTTCTTTCACAAGCCAATGGGCTTTAGCAACCGCTGGTGAAACCACAGTGGTTTAGTTTACTTATTAGGACAGTGCCTCGACCTGCTTAACCCCACTGTATTGAACTGTTTATTGGGTTTCAACCAGTCGGCTGGAAAAGGACTGTTTATTGGAGTGTGTTAATAAACAAGAGTTGGACCTTCTATCGGTGTGTGGAACTCTGGTTAATGGGAGCAAAGGGGAGTGTCAGTACAGCAGGACTTGGTTCTTAAAGAGACACACAGGCCCGAGGAGAATAACAGGTACTGGCCTTCACCTCACCCACAGCAATGGGGAGGACATGGGCTGTAGCACATCTCACCCTCATGTACAATATACCCCTAGACCAGAAAGAGGGGGTGAGGCCGCTACATTTGTGTGGTGTAAGCAAAGTTCTTGTTTTACCTTCGGGTCGGTGTTCTGCACCTGGAGCCTCCAAAGAGAGTTACCTTGAACAATGTCTGCCAGAAAATGAGCCCCACACCATTAAAGTCCAACACTCCTTTATTCTTCATGCAAAAGTGAACACAATCAGTTGGACTCCCTTAGAGAACAGAACCCACAAGGAGGTGTGGATGCGAGTAGGCCCAGACACAATGAACTCTCCACTTTCCTTCCTGAAAGTGGGTTGCGGTCTCCGAGCGAGGGCGGATTTCCTTCCAGGCGGTCTCCGATGGGAGGCTCACCTGTCACTGGCAATATGCTCCACTGGGTCTTCAAGCAATTATCTCCCACCGGTCCATTACGCCTTCCGGATTCGGGTACCCACTCCCGGGGTTCCCTAGGACCTCCTTCCCTCGCGGAACTCTGTGGTGGGCACTGAGCTCCAGACCTCCTCTCGAGTACCTCACCCCAGGCTAAAGGTGACTGGGATGGAACAGGACCTCCAAACGTCCTCTAGGCCTAGGCTGCCTAGGGGGCCAACACGAACCACCGCCCTCAGGCTGAAGGTGCCCGGGACTCGACTCCCACCACCAAAAATGGCCGCCCCCTTTATACCCCCTCTCAGCAAGCACGGCGGGTTCCCCGCCCCACCATACAACCACTGAGAGAGGCCAAAAGAGGTACGACACCGCAACGATGGCTCAACCCCGGGCCCAAAGTGACAGCGCCACCTGGTGGGTCCCAGGGAACCATCCATCACAGTTTCCCCACCAGATTCAAAAATAGAAAGCATATACCCACTACATAACTTATTCGGTTTAAAATAAAAATTAAAGGCAAAACATCCTGTGTATAGATATAAAAAAAAACATTATAAATACCTTTTTTTTTTTTTTTTTTTTTTTTTTTTTTTTTTTTTACCCTTTTTTTTTTTTTTTCTTTATATGTGATCACATTCCCTCTGATTTCCGCTGCATAAGAGCTGGGGGTGGGTGAAACGGCAGTACACTGATCTTCCTAGTGAAAAGCTGTGCAGCAGAGGTGTGTCAGGGCAAGGCTGATCATTGGAGGAGAGCAGGCTGAGTTCCCAGCCCAGCTAGAGAGCCGACCACGCTGTGCTCTTTTGCCTGCTGTGGTCAGTTTTTAATAGGAAAGCAGAGGGACTGGCACACACAGGAAGCAATACAAAGAAAACGGGAGACTCCTACAAGTACATGGTACAGCAGGCACATATCAGGAATATAAAATGTTGGGTTTACATATTCTTTAATTCTGGGCCATTCTGACACACTAAAGCAGGGTTTCACCAGCCAGGGTTCCTCCGGAAGCTGCTAGTAGATCCTTAAGCAATGAGCAACTTCTGCCTCTCAGATAAGTTCCCACTGACAGCATTGATCTTTTTAGGTATCTGTAAAGGAGTAATTCTTCCCCAAAGACCACAAGTGTAAGGAGCATTTTCCCCACTGACCATCACACTAATGTATCATGAGATGTAGATCTAGTCATTTTTAGCAGGGGCTCCCTGAGACTGGAGAGTTAGTTCCTCTGTGTTGAGAGAGGCTGGACTAAAGTATATTTAAAGCCAAAACTTTCTTTTTATTTTGAATAGAGTAGGGGAAAATAATAACCATTGTCTGTCTGTTTTTTGTTTTGTTTTTCCTTGCCATCTGTGCCACATTAGGGAGATTTCCCTTCACTTCCTGACATGCAGACTCAACAGGAAGTGACGGGATATCTTTCCATTGTGAGGGATAACGCCTCTTAGACAGCAGTCATAGGATCTCCATTGAGGGATTCCCCCTTTTATCTTGTTCTGGTGGAAACTGTCTTGGCTGTGCATGTTTCCCTCTGAGACTGTGTGGAGGGGAGGGTGTCCTATTACCTTCACTCAGGTTTCAGATTACACTCAGCACTGTGCTGTGCAGTGTGTGACATCAGATCCCCACCCCCTACCTTCTGATGATCAGAAATGCTGTGTAAATTCTGGACTTTAAACGGATGTAGAGGAGAGTAGCTGCATATAAACAGGTACAACTTATGTAGGAGAATTTGTTTCATCTATGTCACCTGAGGCCAGTCACTTTAGTGGGTCCCATTTATGGTTTACAACTGCTTTAAAACGAATGTTTGTTTTTATCTACTAAAACAGGAGTCCCCAACCCCTGGGCTGTGAACCGGTTGCCGGTCCGTTGACTGTTGATGACCGTGCCGCACAGCAGGAGGTGAGCAGCACCCGCGGTCCGCACATTGCTATCGCAGACCACGGTTGTCGCTCACCTTTTTGCTGTGCAGCCATGCCTGTGTGTCCTCTCCCAGCTCCTCCGCACACCTGGCCGACTGTCATCCAATGAGCAGGGCAGGGGGCAGGAGGAGCTGCAGATCAGAATGGAGAGCTCCTCCTGCACCCTGCTGATAGGATGACATTGTCGGGCAGGTGGGGGGAGCCGGGAGAGAACACACGGACTGATCACTGTCTCTGCCCTGCCAAAGGTAGGAGTCCTGTGCAGGGGAGGAAGAGATTAGAATGGGAAAGTATGTTGGAGAGAAAGGGGGAGTAGGCAGACTACAGGCGCACTGTGACGGAGGAGGCTGTGATTGCTAGGGACACTGTAATCATTACAGTGCAGTCCCCTTTATATCACAGTGCCCTTTACATTACAGCGCTCCCCCTGTTACATTAATGTAAAGGGGCACTGTAATCACTACATCACAGCCCCCCTTTACATTTCGGTGCCCCCCTTTACAGTGCAGTCCCCTTTACATTACAGCGCCCTCCTTGTTGCATTAATGTAAAGGGGCACTGTAATCACTACATCACAGCCCCCCTTTACATTACAGCGCCCCCTTTACATTACAGTGCCCCCCCTTTACAGTGCAGTCCCCTTTACATTACAGCGCCCCCCTTGTTGCATTAATGTAAAGGGGCACTGTAATCACTACATCACAGCCCCCTTTTATATTACAGTGCCCCCCTTTTCAGAGCAATCCCCCTTTACATCAGAGCCCCCTTTACAGCGCAGTCCCCGTTACATTAATGTAAAGGGGACTGCACTGTAAAGGGGGCACTGTTATGTGAAGGGTAACTGGGGACACTGATATAAAGGGGGGACTGTGCTGTAAAGGGGGGCTGAGGACAGACTCTGTGAATAGCCCCTCCCCACCACTCCCCCAAATTGCCTGCAGTGAAACTGGTCCCTGATGCCAAAAAGGTTGTGGACCGCTGTACTAAATATCCTTCGATTTTTACCTTGCAGTTTTTATTTCCACTCTTGTGACTGTTATTAAGTGGGGAAGGTTTTAATATTTCTAGTACATGAGATGGACTGTCCTCACTTGTGTATAGAATGGGCTTCATTGCTTGAGAAATATACCTTTCGGATCAAGACGATTGGCAGTGTTCGGTTATTAAATTTACTTGGATTGATCTCTGGAGTTTCTCTTGATTATCAGGTTGAGTTTTATTTCTAAACTTTTCTGAAGGCTTTCTACTTCCTAAAGTCGTGTTCTAAAGCATGATATGACTAAACCATGAAACATCAAATTCGTAACATTTCATCTGTCAAGACAGCCTTACATACAGAAAATGCAGTGTTTGTGTGTATATATATAATATATATATGTAGCGGGGTCTTCAGATTTAGTGGGATACACCTGGGGGTAGTGTGACCCAGGTGTGTAATTATGTCAGGGTTAAGACCCCTTTTTTTTGTTATTCGTGGAGGATTGGGGGATGTAATGTTCTCCTTTGCCTGTGGGTGGCGGAGTACCTACAGGCTTCAGGTAGAATCGCCACCACAGTGCTACCCTTCTTTGTCCTTTCCTGGAGATGGTATGGCTGGGGCGGGGAACCCGCCGTGGTATCGACGGGAGGAGATAAAAGGGGGAGACGCCCTCGCCACGAGGTCTTCGGGGATCATCTCGTCACGCACCCAGGCACCTTCAGCCTGGGTGCGGGCGGTTCAAGGTTCCGGCCTAGGCGCCCTAGGCCTGGCCGGAATGAAGCTGGGATTCCATCCCAGGCACCTTCAGCCTGGGATGAGGTACTATTGAGGAGGCCTGGGGCCCAGTGACTCCGACTGGGTCTCGCAAGGGTGAAGTGATTCCAGGGTGCTCCTTGCGAGGAGACCCGCATCTGAGGTGAGGAGGCTGGGGAGGTCACCCGTTCGAAGACCCGGTGTAGTGTCAACCCGGTGACGGATGGGCCTTCGGTAACTCCCTTGGAGGACATCTTCCCCTGATAGGGGCTGCAACGCAACGGAGGTATTCATGTCAAGACTCCTGCAACCCTTGGTCATAGCACAGGGGGTGTAGGGACCCAGATCAGTATAGTGCCTCGACCTGCTCATCCCACCGTATCATGCCATCGCATTGCCTGTATGTGGAGATACGAAGTAAACCTAACAGTTGGACTGTGATCGGTGTATGCGCATGCGCGCGGGAGCCATCAAAGCCGGTATTATCCATTGATAAAACCGGCATTGACAGTGCGGCAGCGCCGTTGTCTATGGTGCGCGTGCACCGTAGACAACGGTGCATTCTTTTTTTGTAAAATATCTCCTAAACTGTGTAGGTTTAGGAGATATTGCAAACACCTACAGGTAAGCCTTAATCTAGGCTTACCTGTAGGTGCAAGTTGCTCAAGTGGGTTTACAACCACTTTAAGTGTTCGGCCCCACCCTCCCATGCATGTTACTTGCCTAGGCGACTGACGTGCTCAGTGCCCGCTGTGTCTCCTGCGATATGCACATCACATATCCCGGGAGACATAGGGATTTACTGCTACAGGGCGGACGCCCCCCCCTCCCCCTGCTGAATCCTGTGTGTGTGTGTGTGTGTGTGTGTGTGTGTGTGTGTGTGTGTGTGTGTGTGTGTGTGTGTGTATATATGTATGTATGTATATATAATATATGTGTTCTGCACTTCTGCCTACTTCTGCTCCTACTTCTGCTTCCACTTCTGCACAACGCTTCTGCTGATTTTTACAGCAGCAGCTGATCTGCAGGTGCCAGGCACTGGATGTCTGCCGACAGTCAGGTAGAGACACAGAACAGAGCTCTTCCTATGTAAACAAGGCAGAGCTCCGTTCCGACAGGGGGGAAGGGATGGATTTTGTGTCCCTGGGAAGCAGGGAATAAAATGCATGTTTTCCTTGAGTAAAAGCAGCACATACACGACACAAAAACACTGGCTAGGCACTCATTTAACCCTTGGATCGCCCTCAATGTTTAACCCCTTCCCAGACAGTGTCATTATTACAGTGACAGTGCATATTTTTAGCACTGATCAACTGTATTAGTCTCACTGGTTCCCGCAAAGTGTCAAAAGCGTCAGTGTCCAATAATTGTCCACCGCAATATCGCAGTCCCACTATAAGTTTCTGAATGCCGCCATTACTAGTATAAAAAGGGAAAATAAAAATTCCAGTATATATCCCATAGTTTGTAAACGCTATAACTTTTGTGCGAACCAATCAATATACAATTATTGTTTTTTTTTTTTTTTTTTTTTTTTTTTTTACTAAAAATATGTAGCAGAATACATATTGGCCTAAATTCATGATAAAATTTAGATTTTTTTTCAAAATTTCTTTATTGGATGTGTTTTATAGTAGAAAGTAAGAAATATATATATATTTTTTTAAATTGTTGGTCTTTTTTTTTGTTTATAGCGCAAAAAAATAAACTGCAGAGGTGATCAAATACCACCAAAAGAAAGCTCTATTTGTGGGAAAAAATGACAAATTTTATTTGTGTACAGCGTTGCATGAGCGCGCAATTGTCCATTAAAGTAACGCAGTACTGTATCGCAAACAGTTGCCTGGTCAAGAAAAAACCTTTCGGGGGTCAAGTGGTTAATTCACACGGGGCATGGTGACGGTTCTAATGGCGCATCACTGGGAGGCCTAAACCTGATAGAGGCGGTAGGCCTCTCGATAAAGTCAGAAACAACATGGCGGCATGGGACCAAGTAGGAGCAGGGGAGTAAATGGAGGACACCACTTTTTTTTATTTTTGCTTTGGATTCATTTGTCCATGCTCATGTTTATACAAATACCAGTGTACAGCCATTGATATAAATATAAGAATGCCGAGTTTACCTTTGGTGAAAACCGCAAATCAAACAATCTGTAGATTCAGATGTATAACAAGGTGTAGTTATATGGAGATCTTACTGTAAATGTCTGAGGCGCCTCTAAGTGTAGCAATATGGTTACATTTAATGAAGGTACCACATTTATCAACTCACGTGGTTGATGATTAAAACAGGCACATCTAAGTATGCAGGCATCCGGGGGTTAAAGTGGTTGTAAACTCTGTACAACCACTTTTACCTACAGATAAGGCTTACCTGTAGTTGCTGGAATCATCTCCTAAACATGCACGGTTTAGTAGATATTTCCAATATGCCCGTGCACCGCTGTTTTCGGTGCAAGCGCACTTTAGAAAGGGCGCGATCGTGCCGTTTCTAAAGGGGTCATGCCGTGACTGGCAGCTCCGGCGCGCATGGGTGGGAGTGACATCACGTGACTCCGGCCAGTCACAGAGCCGGAGTTCGTGGCCCCAGAAGGAAGAGGGCTGAAGGTGGATGCTTTCACCAGCGGGGACCGCGGTGACATCGCAGGCTTCGCTTTCAGGTATGTGACACATAATGGGCTAGTATGCGATGCATGGTAGGCCATTATGCTTTACCTTTGCAGGAAAAAAAAAAGAGTAAAACCCGTCAGGGTTTACTTCCTCTATAAGCTGTCCACATAGACCATCCTCCACACCGCCACTGACATCCCTTCCACGCTGCGCTCCACGAGTGCTTCAAGCCTCGCTTTCAGATCGTTCTACTGCAGGGTAGTCTTCCCGGTTACGATTGCAGACTGACAGCGGTGAGAGCTGGCGGTGCGGAGAATGGTCTATGTCAGGGATATGCAATTAGCGGACCTCCAGCTGTTGTAGAACTACAAGTCCCATAAGGCATAGCAAGACTCTGACAGCCACAAGCATGACTCGCAGAGGCATGATGGGACTTGTAGTTTTGCAACAGCTGGAGGTCCGCTAATTGCATATCCCTGGTCTATGTGGACAGCTTTACCCCGGATGCCTGCATACCGTATATACTCGAGTATAAGTCAAGTTTTTCAGCACATTTTTTTTGTGCTGAAAATGCCCCCCTCGGCTTTTACTAGAATCTGTGTCCATCTTCACCTTTGTGCGCCTGATCCCGGCCAGCCATAGGTCCCCTGGACCCCAACCTTGGCACACATGTAGCCCCACTCTTCCTTTATAAGTGTGCAAAGTTTGTTGTCCGGGGGACCTACGGCCGGGGAGCACCGAATTTTCAAAGCCGGGCACCCCTTCTATAGACTCCCATGTTAAACGTCAGTCTAGTCACACAGCGCAAAAGATCAGGTAGGGAGATTGGGCACAGTGACAGTGAGGCATGGGCACAGTGAGGCATGCACATGAACACAGTGAGGCATGCACATGGGCACAGTAAGGCATGCACATGGGCACAGTGAGGCATGCAGATGGACACCCTAGGCTTATACTCAAGTCAATAAGTTTTCCCAGTTTTTTTTGTGGTAAAATTAGGTGCCTTGGCTTATATCCGGACCGCTTATACTCGAGTATATACAGTACTTGGACATGCCTGTTTTAATCATCAGCCATGTGAGTTGCTAAATGTTGCACCTTCATTAAATGTAACCATATTGCTACACTTGGAGGTGCCTCTCTTCTCTTTTATACTCTGTAGCTCCTGCTGGATTCTGCTTCTATCTATGGAGGCTTCCATTTGTGGATGGACATTTTATGGTTGCACAACCTATCACATTGCTATAATCTTTTTTATTTGGACCATAAACTGAAGGATTTATGAATAAATGGTTGTGGAACAATCATCTGAGTTTCCATTATTTCTTATGGGGAAATTCGCTTTGATAAACAAGTGCTTTGGATTACAAGCATGTTTCCGTAACAAATTATGCTCACAATCCCAAGGTTTTACTGTATTGGAGTTTGTAACGTAAGGCTGGTATTTCACTCGTAACCTTGTTTTTCTGTTCCGTTTAGTACTCTGCAATATACAGGTCCTTCTCAAAAAATTAGCATATTGTGATAAAGTTCATTATTTTCTGTAATGTACTGATAAACATTAGACTTTCATATATTTTAGATTCATTACACACAACTGAAGTAGTTCAAGCCTTTTCTTGTTTTAATATTGATGATTTTGGCATACAGCTCATGAAAACCCAAAAATCCTATCTCAAAAAATTAGCATATCATGAAAAGGTTCTCTAAACGAGCTATTAACCTAATCATCTGAATCAACTAATTAACTCTAAACACCTGCAAAAGATTCCTGAGGCTTTTAAAAACTCCCAGCCTGGTTCATTACTCAAAACCGCAATCATGAGTAAGACTGCCGACCTGACTGCTGTCCAGAAGGCCATCATTGACACCCTCAAGCAAGAGGGTAAGACACAGAAAGAAATTTCTGAACGAATAGGCTGTTCCCAGAGTTCTGTATCAAGGCACCTCAGTGGGAAGTCTGTGGGAAGGAAAAAGTGTGGCAGAAAACGCTGCACAAGGAGAAGAGGTGACCGGACCCTGAAGAAGATTGTGGAGAAGGACCGATTCCAGACCTTGGAGGACCTGCGGAAGCAGTGGACTGAGTCTGGAGAAGAAACATCCAGAGCCACCGTGAACAGGCGTGTGCAGGAAATGGGCTACAGGTGCCGCATTCCCCAGGTCAAGCCACTTTTGAACCAGAAACAGCGGCAGAAGCGCCTGACCTGGGCTACAGAGAAGCAGCACTGGACTGTTGCTCAGTGGTCCAAAGTACATTCGGAAATCAAGGTGCCAGAGTCTGGAGGAAGACTGGGGAGAGGGAAATGCCAAAATGCCTGAAGTCCAGTGTCAAGTACCCACAGTCAGTGATGGTCTGGGGTGCCATGTCAGCTGCTGGTGTTGGTCCACTGTGTTTTATCAAGGGCAGGGTCAATGCAGCTAGCTATCAGGAGATTTTGGAGCACTTCATGCTTCCATCTGCTGAAAATCTTTATGGAGATGAAGATTTCATTTTTCAGCACGACCTGGCACCTGCTCACAGTGCCAAAACCACTGGTAAATGGTTTACTGACCATGGTATTACTGTGCTCAATTGGCCTACCAACTCTCCTGACCTGAACCCCATAGAGAATCTGTGGGATATTGGGAAGAGAAAGTTGAGAGACGCAAGACCCAACACTCTGGATGAGCTTAAGGCCGCTATCGAAGCATCCTGGGCCTCCATAACACCTCAGCAGTGCCACAGGCTGGTTGCCTCCATGCCACGCCGCATTGAAGCAGTCATTTCTGCAAAAGGATTCCCGACCAAGTATTGAGTGCATAACTGAACATAATTATTTGAAGGTTGACTTTTTTTGTATTAAAAACACTTTTCTTTTATTGGTCGGATGAAATATGCTAATTTTTTGAGATAGGATTTTTGGGTTTTCATGAGCTGTATGCCAAAATCATCAATATTAAAACAAGAAAAGGCTTGAACTACTTCAGTTGTGTGTAATGAATCTAAAATATATGAAAGTCTGTTTATCAGTACATTACAGAAAATAATGAACTTTATCACAATATGCAAATTTTTTGAGAAGGACTTGTATAAAGGCCGCAATGTACACATTGAGTGGTCTTTGGGCAGCCATGAATAGGAAATGCCATGTACACAGGTACTTCAGAACTGCAGTGACTTTCCCGTGGTGTCCCATCAGGGAGGGGGAGGCATCTTATCTTCTGTTGTCTTACTAAGGACCTGTGAGAAATCAAGGTCCAGCCCGGCTCCCACAGTCCTCCCTGTCCTTGTCCGCTGATTAAAACATTCCACTACAAGACTGTCTGCTGGATAATGTTGTGGTGGAGTTTAACATTGCTGGTTAATGGAAGGCGTAGATAAAAAGGTTTACCAAAGGCAAATCCATAGCTCCCAACTGTCCCTGATTTCAAGGGACTGTCCCTGATTTGGGACAAAATCACTGTCCCTCTTTCCTCCTCATCTGTCCCTCATTTTGATCTGATCTGTATAATTGTATATAAAATGCACTATTTATCTTTCAAAAAGTGTTTTCCAGCGCTAAACCTTTCATCCAATTTCTACATTTCTGCATTTGTAAATTCCGAAAGCCAATATAAAAGAATAGTAGTGGTAAAAATAAAAAAAAACACCTATGGGTTTAACTAATCTTTTAAAAAAAACAATTAATTCTCCTTTATAAGGGCGTGGCAGGGGGTGTGTCCTATGCCTACATACTTTTGCTAATAGGCGTCCCTCGTTCCTATCGCAAAAAGTTGGAAGGTATGTAAATAGGTTGTTCGTTTTTCGAGAGAGTTTGCCTGAGAACTTGGTAAATGTGGTGAAGTTTCACTTTGCAAAGAATACCTAATCACTTGCGGGGGGAAAAAAAACAAAAAACGGCATTTTCAGCTTGCACATAGTTGGATGATAGAAGTCAGCAGAACTTCACCTAAAATGTTATTCTTCCCTGCTCTGTGCAGTTGGTTTGGCACACAAAAGCCCAGATCCTTCTCTTCTCGGGTCCTTCGCCGGCGCTCCTGGCCCCTCCATCCTGCCGACTGCCCCCAGAGCAAGCAGCTTTCAATAGGGGCACCCAACCAGGCTCACTCCCAAGCTGCGGCTCTGCATGCCCATTCACACACAGAGCCGTGGCTCGGCCCCATCCAGCTCTCTCCTGATTGGCTCAAGGGCTGCGATTGGCAGCAGCAGGAGGCAATGGCTCAGCCAATGAAGAGGCAGAGTCCTTGGAGAGCTGAGCCACTCATGCACACCGCCGGATCGAGATGGGGCTCAGCTTGGTATTAAGGGGGGCTGCTGCGCAGAGAACGTTTTTTACCTTCATGCATAGAATGCATGAAGGTAAAAAAAAACTTGATCCTTTAGAACCACTTTAGGCTCTGGGGGAAAATTTCCTTGCAAAGTGATCAGTCTATGTGCCTTAAGAATATCAACCCTGAAGGTAACCGCTTGCCGACCAGCCGCCATAATTATACTGCGGCAGGTTGGCACGGCTGGGCGAATCGCTGTATGTGTACGTCGGCCACTTTAAGAGCTCTAGGGGGCGTGCGCGACGCCGGAGCCAATGCGTGCGGCCGCGATGTCTGCCGGCAACTCGCGATCGTTCCTCAGAGCTGGAACAGGGATCTGTCAATGTAAACAGACAGATCCCTGTTCTGTCAGGGAAGTAGAGCGAGAGCGTCTTCCTAGTGATCAGGAACAGCGATCTCTCTCTCTCTCTACTCCTTGTCAGTACACTCCCCCCACAGTTAGAAACTCCTCTCCTTGATAGCCCCCCAGTCTTAACCCCTTCCCTGTCAGTGTCATTTATACAGTAATCGGTGGCTTTTTTTTTTTTTTAGCTCTGATCGCTGTATAAATGTCAGTGGTCCCAAAAAAAGTGTCTGATCTATCCGGCTGCAATGTCGCAGTCCCGCAAAAAATTGCTGATCCCCGCCATTACTAGTAAAAAAAATGTATAATAAAAATGCCATAAACATATCCCCCTGTAGACGATATAACTTTTGCGCAAACCAATCAATATACGCTTAGTGCGATTTTTGTTTTTTACAAAAAATATCTAGAAGAATACATATTGGCCTGATGAAGAAATGTTTTTTTTTGTTTTTTTTTTGGGAGGGATTTTTATCATAGCAAAAAGTAAAAGAAAAACATTTTTTTTTCAAAATTGTCTGTCTTTTTTTTTTATAGTGCAAAAAATTAAAACCACAGAGGTGATCAAATACCACCAAAAGACATCTATTTGTGGGGGGAAAAGGACATACATTTTGTTTTGTGTACAACGTCGCACGACCGCGCAATTGTCAGTTAAAGCGACGCAGTGCCGTATTGCAAAAAAATGGCCTGGTCATTAAGGGGGTAAATCCTTCCGGTCCTTAAATGGGTAAGCAAATTGCGTAGATTGCTGTCTGTTCAAATGCAAGCACATCTACATGCAAAGGTACCAGTCCTTTGATGTGGTGGCTGCATTGGTTTTCTTTTTTGGCTTTTTCCCTCAACCGCTTGCGGATCGCCCCATGTACATATACTGCAGCAAGGCGGCCCTACAGCGCGAAATCTTGTACCTGTACGTGATTTTAGATTGCTGGTCTGGGACACACGCACCGAACAGTCAAAGCACCCCTCCCACAGTTAAAAAGCACCTCCCTGTTCCAATATGACTGCGCACTAGTGCACAAAGCAAGGTCCATAAAGGCATGGATGAACGAGTTTGGGGTGGAGGAACTTGACTAGCCTTCGCAGAGTCCTGACTTCAACCCAATAGAACACATTTGGGATGAATTAGAGCGGAGACTGCGAGCCAGGCCTTCTCCCCCAACATCAGTGCCTGACCTCACAAATGCACTTCAGGAAGAATGGTCAAACATTCCCATAGACACACTCCTAAACCTTGTGGACGGCCTTCCCAGAAGAGTTGAAGCTGTTATAGCTGCAAAGGGTGGGCCAACTCAATATTGAACCCTACGGGCTAAGACTGGGATGCCATTAAAGATCATGTGGGTGTAAAGGCAGGTGTCCCAATACTTTTGACAATATAGTGTATGTTACACCAGAGAGAGAACATACAAAATACAGAGCTCCCCATTGTGTAAACCAAGAGGTATACAGATACAGAGGCCAATATAGCTTCCCCGTGAAAGGGTTCATAGGTGCACAGTACAAAGCAGGGAAGGTTTGTAGACCTATGAGAATTCCTCTGTTAACCAGCAGGTAGGAGTCACCACATAGGTGGAAGTGAGGAACTCCTAAACCACCAGTTCATTTGTGGTGCCTTTAGACTCCATTCACACAGGGGCAACACGACTTCCAGCGCGACTTTGGGAGGCAACTTGGACACGACTTGAGTATGAATCACATCGCGACCTGGAGCTACTTACAAGGCAACTTCAAGTTGCCTCCAGGACAGGAGACATTCCAGTGGCCAATCAAACAAAAATCAGCTCTGTGGGAGGGAGGGGGGAGGGAGAGGTTTGCCTGAGAAATTTATGTTTTCTTCCTCGAAAGTGGCTTCTGTTAAGACAGGGGATCCGACTTCTGAGCGACTTCCATTGAAATCAATGGGTACAGGTCGCCTAGGAGTCGGATTGAAGTCGTACAGGAACCTTTTTTGAAGTCGGAGCGACTGCAGTAGTGTACATTAAGACGGCTCCATTCACTTACATTGATTTTCTCATGCATCGCAACTTGAGGCGACTAGGGGCGAACTGGGGGACTTGAAGTCGGATCCAAAGTTGCCCCTGTGTGAATGGGCTAGAGTGAAGAATTGTAACAATTGCCACTCAATTTGGAATCAGGGGCAGAATCGCGGTGATTTATGTTTGCGATTCCAAATTGCCAAGTGTGAATGGGGCTTGAGTGTTGAATCCACTTGAGTTTATTGTCCTTTTATAATTACGTTTTGCTTTGTCTGTTAAGGTTCTTTGCGGTAAAAGCAAGGAAGCATAAAAACCTCTGTAGCCATGAATTGTTTTTTTCTACAAGTAGATTTCCTTTTCTTTCTTTTTTTTTTTTTTTTTTTTTAGTAAAGCAAATTAATATGCAGGCAGTCCCCGGGTTACAAACAAGATAGGTCCTGTAGGTTTTGTATGCAAGTTCGAACTGGTTCATTTTTTTAAGTGTCACTCCAGGAAAAAACATTTTTTTTGTTTTTTTTGGATAGCATAGGAAAGGGTTAACACCCCTGTAATACTTGTTTTGCAGTCTGTGCCCCTGGTTAGAAGATTTCACCTCCCTTTCTGTCCCTGTGACAATTGCATTTTGAAAATCTTGGGTTGTCATGGTGATAAAGCTTCAGCGGACACTTTTTTTCCCACAATAACTCTTATGCCGCGTACACACGACCGTTTTTCATGACGAGAAACATGCCATTTTTTTATTTGGTCATTAAAAACGATCGTGTGTGGGCTCCAGAGCATTTTTCACGACGTGAAAAATGGCCATTAAAAATTTGGAACATGCTCTATTTTTTCTCATCGTTTTTCTCGTCGTGAAAAACGGCCGTGTGTAGGCTTTAACGACGTGAAAAAAACACGCATGCTCAGAAGCAAGTTATGAGATGGGAGCGCTCGTTCTGGTAAAACTAGCGTTCGTAATGGAGATGGCACATTCGTCACGCTGTAACGGACTGAAAAGCGCGAATCGTCTCTCACCAAACTTTACTAACACGAGGATCAGCAAAAGCAGCCCAAAGTGTGGCGCCATCCGAATGGAACTTCCCCTTTTATAGTGCCGTCGTATGTGTTGTACGTCATCGCGCTTTACTCGAACATTTTTTTTTCACGATCGTGTGTAGGCAAGGCAGGCTTGAGAAGAATCGCGTAGAGAAAAACATTGTTTTTTTCAATTACATTAAAAACGGTTGTGTGTACGCGGCATTACAGGAGTGAATTTCCCTTCCTAGGGGTAGATTTACTCACAAATTCCTGTTGTGTCCCTCTGTGTGTAAGTAGGAGTCGTTTGTAAGTCGGATGTATGTAACTCAGGGACTTCCCTGTACACTACAGAGGTTTTTATGCTTCCTTGCTTTTACTGCAAAGAACCTTAAAAGACAAAGCAAAACCAAGTACCATTAATAAAAAGAAACCTCTTGTAAATATATTTAAAGGTATGTTACAGCAGATTACCAGCTGTTAACACCACAATATGGAGTAGCAGAATAACACATTGTGTCATTCCACTAGTAACACCATATCATCCTACTTGACCCCATATCTGACCACATCAGAGAACAAACTACCACAACAAAAACACCACCATAATAATGGCCACACAAAGCTCCTGTTACTATAGAAACTGCTGTCCCAAGTTACTTTTGCAAGAGCTTTGTTGTATTGCCTATCATCGTCATTAAGAACTTTCCTATGTTATCTGAGAAATTATTCATGCTCCATACAGGGAAAGAATAGCAGTTCACTCAAAAGGCTCTCCATCCATGTATGGTGGAACTGGTCTTAAAGGGGTTGTAAACCTTCATGTTTTTTCACCTTTATGCATTAAGGTGAAAAAATATCTTGCAGTGTCCAGCCCCCAGCCCCCCTCGTTTTACTTACCTGAGCCCCGAATTTCCTTGGGCGCGATCCCACGTCGCTCTCTCCACGGCTTCTCGGCTCTTCATTGGATAGATTGATAGCAGCGCAACCGTTGGCTCCTACTGCTGTCAATCAAATCCAATGACGCGGAGGGCGGGGCCGAGTCATACATTCAGCGGCTAAGGGTGCCGAGTGTATGACACAGGAGTGTGCTCGCAAGGTACCCCCCTCGGGAGAGAGCTTCCCAGAGGGGGTTATCTATTGCAGGGAGGAGCAGCGAGAGCCGCCGTGGGACCCCAGAACAGCTGGATCTGGGCCAGTCTGTGCAAAACGAACTGCACAGTGGAGGTAAGTATGACATGTATGTTCTTTAAAAAAAAAAAAAAACTGAACCTTTAGTGTCACTTTATTCTGCAGATTCGTCGGACTTCAGGAAAAACATTTTTTCTCTTATCATCCATGGACCGACACGGCAGCTCTTAATCACTGAACGTGTGGTATATGTCCCTGCTTGCAGGAGAAGACCTAGGCAGAATGTTAAATGTTAAAACATTCTAGAACAAACCAGAGCTGAACAGCCCCGCCCAGGGGGGCGGTCCCTCCGGACATTACCCTCCCACCTGCAGCTAGCAGACCTCAGTTTTTTTCTGCCTAGCAGAAGGAGAAGACGTGGCTCTCTCAGGAGCCAGTCTCCTGGAAGATTTTACTTTAAAATTTTATTCCTTTGGGAGTTTTATTATTTTATTTTTGAGACCTTCAATCAACTGTCGGCTGGGCAACAGGTTGGGTACACTGGTATCCTCGTAGTCTTCCCTGTCCGACCATCGAGCGTGCTGATCCTCGCCTTGTGTGCGTGAGACTCAGTTCACAACATACCCCATGGCTCCAGGGGTGGCCGGGTTGCTTTCATGCTCCCGCGGTCCTCTCAAGATTGAACAGTACCTACTGTATCTTTCGCGGTTGACCGGGCCGACAGCTACGCAGTACGACTCTGTGATAGGTCTGTCTGAAACAAGCCAGTAAGTCCCTCTATTGGCACCGAGGGTGTTCTCCAAGGTGCTTGCGGGACGGGTAAGTAGTTTCTCCTGCGGCAATGTGAGTACATGCTGGCTGTGTTTCTGTGTGTGGGGGGTTCTCCCTGTCTCCCCCCTGTTATGCTGCTCTCTGCACCCTGTTCTGCTGCTGTGCTGTGTGGGGATGCTTGGGGGGTCACTCTGCCCTGGGGGGGGGGGCGCTCCATGGCTATTAGTCACTTGGGAAGTGTTCTGGGGGAATGGGTGTGATTTTTTTACGTGCGCCATTGGCGCTGTGTTTTAAATTTAAAAAGTGCGCCATCGGCGACCATTTTGCCACGGCTCAAATCAGTTATACAGGCGCCCGGCGGCCATTTTCTTGTAGCCGTGGCGCTTTCAGTTTCGTTTTCGGCCTCTAGCGGCGCTGCTGAACGGCGCGAACTCCACATCTCCTCACAGATTCTTCACTCTCCTCAGGCTTGCGCTACAGCGCGGCTCATACAGCGGTACCGAGCGGTCCCTAGGGGTGGTGAGTACTCCGGGTATCCCCTCCTCAGCCCCAGCACAGCCAGTGGGTGGGCTGTATTATTCACTGTAATGGTGAATAAGGTCTCAGAGGGTGGCAACATGGAGTTTGGTTCACCCGTTTCTTCACACTTTAGTTAGAGACAACTGACAGTGCTCCTGCACCTGCGGTCCTTATGGACCAGTTGTCGGCAGTCCTGGAATCATTCTGACCAGGAGGGAAGGAGTGTGTGAGCGCAAGGGAGCAAAAAAGCCCCTCTCCCCACTTTATTTAAAAAAAAAAAAAAGGGGGTGTGCGCTGATTCAGATATTGGCCTAGCCACTACCGCTCAGGACCCTAGCCCTGAATATATTTGATGGTTTTGAACAGGACATTCCTTGCGAGGAAAACTCAAGTTCTGAGTCAGTAAATGACAGGGCGCTTGTTAGTGAACTCATTGCTGCGGTGAGGTACACTCGCAAGCTAAATTCTGCGGATGCAGAACTTTAGGCGGACAGTCTCCATGGTTCCTTAGGGCCGGGCCTTCTAAAAACGTTTTTTTCCATATGTACCTTTCTTTGACCAGCTCATTGATGAGGTCTGGGGAAAAAGCCGCAGAAGACTTTTATGGTCCCGCGGCGTTTGCCTATCAGATACCCCTTTGAAGATGCCCTACTTAAAACGTGGGCTTCTCCCCCAGTGGTCGACCCTCCAGTCGCCCGGTTGAACAAGGTCACCACTCTCCCGATGGAGGGGACTCCTGCATTAAGGACCCCACTGACAGGAGGTCAGAAGTGGTGAGCAGAGCCATGTTTGCCTTGTTGGGGTCTGCCCTACGGCCTGTGGTAGCGGCGACCCTTGTGTCTCAGACACTTAAGGGATGGGCAAAAATTTTGCACCAACCTGTACAGGAGCATAATCTTCCTCCAGACACTATTGCTCTGGCCCACGGCCTGGTTTATGTTGCAACGCCACGTTAGACGCGGCCCCTTATTACTCAGGGCCTCTGTCTTGGCGGTGGTTTTGCGTTGTCTGATCTGGTTGAAATGCTGGTCTGCTGACCTAGCTTCTAAAAAGCCTCTGACGGATCTACCATTTAAAGGTGGTAGGCTTTTCGTGATGCGCTGGATGACCTCATCAAGGATGTCACGGGAGGAAAAAGCACTCTTCTTCCTCAGGCTAGCAAGGGTAAGGAGGCCACCGTAAGCAGGGTCCGTCCTTTCCAGCAAAAAAGGGGTTTTTTCATCAGTCAAGGGGGAGGCCCTCCCAGACTGACTGCGGTGCGGCTGGTGAACACAAGCGCCCCTGGGTGTGTAAGCCAAACAAGCTGGCTCCCAAGCCCGCCTCTCCGCGTGAAGTCTTGCCCCCACCCGACTCTGGGGTGGGGGGGGGGGGGCGACTTTGTAGGTTCACGGATCGGTGGACCTCCCGGATCTCCTACCGGTGGGTGTGCGAGGTGATCACCTCAGGTTACAGGATAGGTTTCCGTTCCTGGTCCCAGACAGATTCTTCCCTCGAATCTTCCTCTCCTTCCTGCCTGACGGGCAGCCCATTCATTGTGCCAGTTCCGTCACAGGAGAGGTTTCAGGGATTCTACTTGAATCTGTTTGTCGTCCCAAAAAAGGGACGGGGTTCGGCCTATCTTGGACCTCAGGTCCTGAATGCCTTCGTGAAAGTGCAAAAGTTCCGTATAGAATCCATTCGCACTGTGATCAGTACACTCCGTCAAGGGGATTTTCTGGCGACCTTGGACATCAAGGACGCCTACTTGCATGTTCCGATCTGCGCAAGTCACCAGAAGTTTCTGCGCTTGCGATCGGCGAAGTCCACTATCAATTTGTGGCTCTTCCTTTCGGCCTAGCCTTGGCACCGAGGGTGGTTCACCAAGGTGCTTGTGCCGGTTCTAGCTTGCTGAGACAGCGAGGCATTGCTGTCGTGGGCTGTCTGGATGATCTTCTTCTCAGAGCAGGAAATGGCTCAGAATTAGAAGACAGTGTGACTATCGTCAGTCAGAACCTCAGGGACTTTGGGTGGCTCCTAAACATTCAGGGGTCAGTCCTGGTCCTGACTCAAGATCTGGAGTATCTCGGTCTGATTCTGGATTCCTTGGAGGCAAAGGTATTCCTACCTCCGGGGAAGCTACTGACACTTCAGTCTGCAGTGCGGGTGCTGACATCCCAAAAAATGGTCGTCAATCCGTTTTTGCATGGGAGTCCTGGGACTCATGGTGACCTCTTTCAAGGCCGTTCCGTATGCCCAATCACACACCAGGGCATTGCAGAAGGAGATCTTGTTCCCTTGGAACAAATCCCCGTTGTCTTTGGATTTTCCGATCCAGGTGAGTCACCTGGTCAGGGCGTCCCTGACATGGTGGTTTGGGCCCCTGGCTCTTCGGTCCGGGAAGTCGTTCCTCCCCGTCCAATGGCCGGTGTTCACTGCGGTCGCCAGCCTAAAGGGCTGGGGTGTAGTCTGGGGAGTCCTGTTGGCCCAAGGGCTTGGACTCCGGACGAAGCCCGTTTGCCGATCAATGTTCTGGAAATACGGGTCATCAGGTCTCTCCTCGTGGTCTGATAGATTGCAGGATCGCTCCATTAGGATCCAGTCGGACAAAGTCACGGCAGTGGCGTATGTCGACCATCAAGGGGGGACTCGGAGCTCAGCTGCGGCTTCCGAAGTCCCCCGTACCCTGAAGTGGGCTAAAAGAAGCGTACCGGCTCTCTCGGTCGTTTACATTCCGGGCATAGAACTGGCGGACTATTTGAGCCGCCAGACGTTGGACCAGGGAGAGTCCTTGCACCCGGAGGTATTTCAACTCCTTTGCCACACAGACAGTGGGGCACGCCGGAGGTGGACCCGATGGCCTCTCGACTCAGTCGCAAGTTGTCAGGATTTGTGGCCAGATCAAGGGATCCTTGGGCGGATGCCTCAGAGGCGTTAGTGGCCAATGGAGTCATTATCACCTGATATACGTTTATCCTCCACTGCAGTTGCTCCCTCGCCTGCTGCGCAGGGTGGCGACCGAGGGAATTCCAGTGATCCTCATTGCTCCGGATTGGCCTCGGCTTCACTGGTACGCCGATCTGATACGTCTCGTCGCAGCCGTTCCCTGGCGGTTGCCAATAAGGGAGGACTTTCTGTCTCAAAGTCCTATATTTCATCCTGCCTTTACAGTCTCTGGCCTTAACGGCATGGCTGTTGAAAGCCAGGTGTTGAGAGACCGAGGTCTCTCGGACTCGGTCATTTCGTTCATATTAAGGGCACGGAAGTCTTCCTCCAGAATGATCTATCTTAGTACCTGGAAAGCTTACATCGCCATGTGCGAAGAGCTGGACTGACGTCATCGGACGTATTCCGTCCCTAGAATCCTGCGTTTCCTGCAGCATGGAGTGGCCCAAAGGCTCGCTTTGAGTATCATTAAGGGTCAGATTTCGGCCTTGGCCGTCTTCTTTCGGCGACCACTTGCGGCTCATTCCTTGGTTAGCACCCTTGTGCAGGGGGTTCGCCATGTGCTCCCTCCTGTCAAGTCTCCTCTCCCCCCGTGGGATCGGAATTGATGCTCTCGGTTCTCCAGGAACCTCCTTTTGAGAATATCGGGGATATTCCCCTCTTGACTTTGTCCCAGAAGGTGGCCCTTTTAGTGGCATCACTTCCGTTAGACGAGTGTCTGAGTTGGCGACCTTGTACTGCAAGTCGCCATATTTAGTCATCCATAAGGATAAGGCGGTGTTGCATCCGTGACTTTCTCTTTTGTCAAGGGTGATCTCGACCTTTCACCTAAATGAGGACATTGTCCTCCCGTCCTTGTGCCCTCACCCATCGCATCCCAGAGAGTGTGCGCGGCCCACTTTGAATGTGGTACGAGCCTTGCGGGTGTGCCTGTCTGCTACTGCTTCTATTCGGAAGTCTGACTCTCTGTTTGACTGTCTCTGGTCAGAAACGGGGCCAAGCGGCTTCGTCTGCCACCATTTTCTAGGTGGATCAGACAAACGGTCATTCAAGCCTATGCTCTCATGGGGCGGGCGCCTCTTTCCGGTTACGGCGCATTCCACCAGGGCAATTGGTGCTTCCTGGGTTTTCCGACATCAAGTGTCAGTTGCACAAGTGTGCGAGGCGGCGACCTGGTAGTCTGTTCATACCTTTTCTAAGTTTTATAGGGTTGATGTGGCTGCATCTCCGGATGCTTCCTTCTGCCGCAAGGTATTGCAGGCCGCTGTTTAAAGTGGCAACTCCTCCATTGAGGAGCTCTGCCTTGTTTGGAGTGAATTTTTTTGGGTTTTTCCATTTATATTGCTCCCATCCCTCTTGACACTGCTTTGGGACATCCCACACGTTCAGTGATTAAGAGCCGCCGTGTCGGTCCATGGATGATAAGAGAAAATAGGATTTTTGTACTCACCGTAAAATCCATTTCTCTGACATCCATAGACCGACACGGCACCCACCCTTCCTTTTAAGTTTGTACTGCTTTGTTACGAACTGAGGTCTGCTAGCTGCAGGTGGGAGGGTAATGTCCGGAGGGACCGCCCCTCTGGGCGGGGATGTTCAGCTCTGGTTTGTTCTAGAATGTTTTAACATTTAACATTCTGCCTAGGTCTTCTGCAAGCAGGGACATATACCACACGTTCAGTGATTAAGAGCTGCCGTGTCGGTCCATGGATGTCAGAGAAATGGATTTTACGGTGAGTACATAAATCCTATTATCTCCAGATAAAAGTATAACTGCATAAAATCCAAAAAAGTTAAATCCAGTCAACTCACATTAAGTGAGGCAGACGGAGGTTCTGGAGCTGACATCACGCTGACCTGGAACCACCACATCCAAAACACCACCATAATAATGGACACACCAAGCTCCTGTTACTAGAAACTGCTGTCCCAAGTTACTTTAGCAAGAGCTTTGTTGTACAGTAAAACCTTGGTTTGAGAGTAACTTGGTTTTGCAAGACCAGCTAAATTTTTTAATAAATTTCAACTTGATATACAAATAGTGTCATGTCAAACTGAGTATAAAGGAGAAGAGAGGTGCCTCTAAGTGTAGCAATATGGTTACATTTAATGAAGGTACAACATTTAGCAACATATTGCTACACTTAGAGCCGGTTCACACAGGGGCGACTTTGGTTCCAACTTCAAGTTGCGTGACATGAGAAAATCAATGTAAGTGAATGGAGCCGTCTTAATGCACAATACTGAAGTCGCTCCGACTTCAGAAAAGGTTCCTGTACTACTTCAATCCGACTTCTAGGCGACTTGTACCCATTGATTTCAATGGAAGTTGTCTCCAAGTCGGATCCCCTGTCTTAACTGAAGAAACTTTCCAGGAAGTTAAAATAGTTTTCTAGGCAAACCCCTCCCTCAGAGCTGATTATTATGTGATTGGCCACTGGCAAAGTCCCCTGTCCTGGAGACGACTTCAGGTTGAGTTGTAAGTCGCCCCAAGTCGCGCTGTGCTTCGTGCTCAAGTCGTGTCCAAGTCACCTCGCAAAGTCGCGCACAAAGTCGTGTTGCCCCTGTGTGAACCGGCTCTTAGAGGCGTCTCTCTCTTACTCTGTAGCTCCTGCTGGATTTTGCTTCTAATACCCCTTGTGGAGGCTTCCATATGTGGATGGGCATTTTATGATTACATTGCTATAATCTTTTTATAATGGACTATGAACTGAAGGACCTATGAATAAATGGTTGTGGAACGAATCATTTGAGTTTCCATTATTTCTTATAGGGAAATTTGCTTTGGTATACAAGTGCTTTGGATTACAAGCATGTTTTTGGAACGAATTATGCTCGCAAATCAAATCAAATCATCCTCTTTAAGAACTGTCCTATGTTATCTGAGCAATTATTCATGCTCCATACAGGGAAACGTTAGCAATTCACTCAAAAGGCTCTCCATCCATGTATGGTGGACCTTGTCTTCATCTGCAGATTCGTCAGACTGGGGGAAACATTTTATCTCCAGAGAAAAGTATAAACGCATACAATCCAAAAACGTAAAATAAAGTGAACTCGCATGGAGTGAGATAGCCGGAGATTCTGGAGCTGACGTCACGCCGCCGCGCGATCCCGGGGTCGGCAGAAGCTTTATGTTTTGTATATTGGCGCTTCACTATTTGTTTTTCAAAAATACTTCTCTACCAATGCACACAGCAATCAGCATGTTTGTTTTGGCGTGTGTAAAGGTGGAGACCGGTGTAAAGTAAAAAGCTTCTACATATAAGTGAGGTTGACAAATTGATGCGTTTGACATGTGCAGTCTCACATGCGGCAGTGTTCTCTTACACCATGAGCCGCGTACCCGAGCGAGAAATATAATAGCTTGGCTGAACTGCTAAGATGGTCACAATGTGCCTGGCATTAAGTGGGGACTGCCAGCGGGGCGGGGGTTAACAATAACAAGCAGATAAGGTGACCAAAGATTACTGACAGCCCGTGGAAGGTTTTGGAGGAGAGCAACATCCGACCTTCAAAGGCTGAAACAACAGCTCCATGTATGGCCGTGTCCGTGCTCTTGCCCACCTGATTGGCCGTGCCCCCCCCTCCGCTCGGAGCAGTGACAGGTGCTGGAGGAAGCTACACCTGTTCCTACATGTGCTGATCTAGCGAGGTTTGGGAGACACACAACACATGCCAACGTAATGCGAGACGAACTTGCTGGACATTTTAGCTAATGATCACCTCCAACCTGCCACAAATTAACCAATTACAGTGTATTATTACAAAACATTTAGGCACCGTTTGCAAAAAGAAGCGACTCTGGACAGATCTTTAGTCCTATAGGTTGAACCGAGTCCCGTAGAGGAGGGGGTCAAGGCAGAACTGCTTACTATACATTGGAGTTTATTGTAGGACTTGAAAAAGATCAGTAACTGTATTCTGGATATTTATTTGATTATTAACCAAAAGATTGTATAGAGTTGGTTAATAATGGTCCTAATTCTATTAGAGTTAGTTAGTTCTGCTGAGCAGTGTTTGTTTTTCAGAATCCTGTGTTTGAAATTGATTACGGTAGAGTAATGGGTTTTGCTCGGTGCAGAAGATTAGGCGGTGTTTTTCTGGCAGCTTGTTGGTGTGGCTGAAGCAAGTGAAGGGTGATTATCTGGCCGGTGACTCGATGGATGAGTCAAAGCAGGCATGGAAATTCCCTGGTCTAGCCCAGTATGATGGCTTTGTGTGATGTACACTCTTGTGGTATGAGTTCTTAGTACGGCTATAAGCCACCTCTTGAAATGGGACATAGGGGGAGATTTTCAAAATCTGGTGCAGCTGTGCATGATGGGCAATTAACTCCTAACTTCAGCTTGTTCAATTAAGGCCCCTTTCACACGGGCTGGATCCGTGATGATCCGCCCCGTGAACCTCCGCTTGCTCAGCGGGGATCGCTCCGTTGATCCCCAATGAGCCGGCGGATGACAGGGCGGTCCCCGCACACTGTGCAGGGACCGCCCTGTCACATCTCCGCTCTCCCCTATGGGGGGATCGGATGAACGCGGACCGTCTGTCCGTGTTCATCCGCTCCGCAGACGGATAAAAAATAGGAATTTTTCTATCCAGAAAAACGGAGCATTGCGGACACAGATGAGATCAGGTGTCAGCAGATGTTTCATCCGCTGACACCCGCGATCACATAGGGACCAATGTATGTCCCTTTTTCATCCGTAAACGGATGGATGAAAAAGCGGACATACGGTCCGTACGTGTGGGGGGAAAAAAATGGCAAACAAAGTAAAAAATAACATAGCGTATACAATTGCAACACAAATCATATTTTAATTGACTGTTATTAAAAATTACCTATTCTTTTCAATCTGCAGCCGCTGTAATTTCCTGAACATGCAATATGGCAACTTGGAGGCGTTCTGTACACAAAATGTGTACAGAATGCCCCCCCCCCCCCGAAATGTAATTTCCTGCTTGTGTGATTGGCTCATTGATTTTCCCAGAAGTCTGCACTAAGATACAAGTCAGATTTCAGGCATCCCCTGCAGCAAAATTTTTAATTTTTTTGGTAAGATCCTCCCAATAGGAACACGTCTAAAGGGAGCTTTCCTCATTTGTGTCCTGCAGGTGCCACAGCTGATTGATAATTATTAAACCACTCCCATTAGACTCACTTTCCCACATGGACACAGACAAACACATGGATTTCTTTGAAATGGCAAAAGTTAGGAATCTGCAACAAAGTTTGTTAAAATCCTTGCACTGTACATAGATCACCCAGATTGGAATGTGTTTTTTTTTTCTCAACAAAAGTGGAGTTTTGACAAAAAAAAACTGGAAGCTGATTGTAAATCAACCCCATGTGTTATAGGACAGTTCACTTTGTTATAGTTTAGTTAACCACTTAAGGACCGCCCTATAGCAGATATATATATATATATATATATATATATATATATATATATATATATTATAGTGAATCTGCACTTCTGCCAAGGGGCGTGCGCCGCAGGTGGACCACTTCTACTGTGATTACTCACAGCAGAAGATGATCTGCAGGTACCGGGCACTGGATGTCCGCCACCGATCGTCGGGCAGAGACACAGAGCCGGAGCTCTGCCTACGTAAACGAGGCATATCTCCGTTCTGACAGGAGGGAAGGGATGGATTTTGCTAAAATCTATCACGTCACTGATTAAAAGCAGCACACATAATACGTTAAAACACTTGTTAGGCACACACTTAACCCTTTGATCATCCTAGATGTTTATACCCTTCCCAGCCAGTGTTAGTAGAGTGACAGTGCATATTTTATAGCACTGATCACTGTTTTAGTGTCGCTGGTTCCCACAAAATATCAAAGGTGTCAGTGTCCGACTGTCCGCTGCAATATCGCAGTCCTGCTAGAAGTCACTGATCACTGCCATTTCTAGTATATTTCTAGTATAAAAAAATTCCAGTGTATATATCCCATAGTTTGTAGTCATTATAACTTTTGCGCAAACCCAACAAAAATATGTAGCAGAGAGCTATTGATCTAAATTTATGAAGAAATGTTATTTATTTATTTTTTTATTGGATATGTTTATAGCGCAAAAAATAAAAAACACAGTGGTGATCAAATACCACCAAAAGAAAGCTCTCTTTGTGGGGGGAAAAATTATATACATTTTATTTGGTCTTCTGTTGCACATACTGTCCCATGCCACCATCTTCCCATAGTCTGGAATTGGTGGTTTTCTACTGCATTTTCACATCCAGCACCCTGATGGTACTCCCTTGATCACACAAATGGGCAAGCACAGCCTCCTAACTGGGATGTCTGAAGTAAATATCCCAGGAGGCTGCTGTTGGTCGATCACACGTCAACATCGCTTGGGCGAGGAAACTGGAAGTGGGGAGCCACGCTATGAATGAAGAGAAAAATAGCTTTTCAATAAAAACATTTAGGATTAATAGACACTCTCTACAGTTGTGTAAGGAAGGGTGGGGGATGCAGATAAGAGGAAGTTGATTTAATCAAATCACTACATAATTGGCCAACTTTAGACATTTTTCTCAAAAACGGGTGTCCCAAATCGGAAGATTTCTCCTCTCTTCCTCGTCTAGTGTCAACTCCAAATGTTGGAATTTCCCTCACTTTCTGTTTTCAACAGTTTTTATTCGGTTTTAACAAGTAGTTGACATGCAAAAATTCCGCCCATGCAGGGGCTATCATTGACGGTTATAATAGAAGTTCGCTCACAAGGAAGGCAGAAATAAGGCAATGAATAAATAGGAAAAATGAGAGATAACACAACAGCAGTAAATAGGCATGTTCATGAAACCTTAAGGACCAAGGGGTCCTGGAGAGAGGTTCCCCACAACAATGGGGCATCCCCCGTGCTCATCAATATCCAAACGGTGCAATATAGAGCCTATACAGATCTAAAAAGGGGGGAAAAAAATGAGCGGAAACCAGAAGAAAGTTAGGTGGAAAGTCGAAGCTAAAGGAAAGGAACTTGCGCACCTACAGAGTAGGGAGCTAGAGAAGGAATAGGGGAGTCTGGGCAGAAAGGGGGGCCAGAATGTTAGAGGTTGAGAGATGGGGGAGTAGGTAAGGGCTCAGGAGCATCGGGACCGTCTGTCACAGCTGGCCCAAGCTGGCTGGGGAAGAGGGTAGGAAAGGCATTTCACAGCCATGGTTCCCAAATTTTGAGGAACTTGGCATGAGAGTCCTTGCAGATGCTAGACTTCTGTTCTTTAAGCATCAACACAGTCATGCGATCTCTCTCCCCCTGAAAGGGGACAGATGTTTTTTTCCAGGCTTGGGCAATTGTTCTTTTGGCTGACAGAAATAGATGGGAAGCGAGCTTCTGCTCATAAGCGAACATGCCCGGAATTGGACATTGCAATAAGGAAAACTTGGCTTCTTTTTTATGGGCAGATGAAACAATGTGAATAGGAGGCCAAATACATGGGACCAGAAGTCAATTAGTCTAGGGTACTTCCACCATATGTGTCCTACATCACCTCGATGGCCACAACCCCGGAAAAACGTGTAACTGTAGGATAAATTGGCATGGGCAATGCGGGCAGGGACCCAATACCAATGTAGAAGCACCTTCTATGCCGCCTCCTAGGTGGCTGTGAATATTTCCTCACTTTCAGTACTGTTGACAATGTCAATTTTTTCCAAGAATGCTAAACGCATGTATGACCAATATTCTATATAGGTCATATGTGGCTTTATTTCTCTTGTACCCCCTCATCCACGCTAAACGGGCTTTGCAAAACCCATGTCATGGAGAGTGGACTTGTCTTTTATTCCAACGCAATCTGGAGCAACAGCTGCGATAAGGAAAAAAGAAAATTAACCCAAACGTGATGTGTCTATGTAGTCTTGCACAGCCCAACATCATGCACCATCACTGCTGTCCACTTACTATAGATAGGGCACATAACGAATAGTTAAATTACTCTATATGACCCATCTTAACGTGGGAACTTTAAAAATTAAGCATTCGCTCCACCTCCTATAGGGAAGTCGGGGCAACCCTGGGCTAGCCACCTTTTTTCCAAATTTCATGGAACTTGGCCTTACAGCCCCTATAACTAACTATGTATATAGACTTTTCTTATAAGGAACATTGGTATTGACAGCTAAATTTTTATAAATTAATAATTTTGAGCCGAGTGATGATTGCAGGGCCTCACACAGCTCAAATTTCTTCCAGTTCAGCAGGAATCGGACTAAATTTGGGCCGTCTATGGCCAACGTTATTTTTTTTCCAAACAAAATGTTTGTTTTTGGATAGAGTTCAGAACATCTGTCAGAGCTTTATTTCTGGCAATGTCCCTATTTTTACTTTGCTAACCATCATGGAGACACAAAGGAAGTGATTGGAAAAATTACCCAATTTACAGGTAAACAATCTTTTATAAACTGTTACGAGGACCAGTGGCCCCATTTGGAGATTTTTCTTTCTGTTCTGGTGACAACTGTCAGTGATGGCGATGCTCTGCAGAGGAGGCACAAACATGACAGGTTCTGTCACTTCCCCATACTTGGAAATAAAAAAGGTTTTGAATATTCTATGGTAATACAAATAAAAACGTTTAAAATTAACGTGAAGCAGATGTGAAAACTTTTCAAAAGGCCAATAATGCACCAAAGATGTGTTTTGTAATTTCTAATCCAAATAGGTTTTGTAGGTGCAAAAACCTTGCATTTCTATCTAGCGCAAGGTGAAAACATTTCTAGTTATGCATGTGCCAACCTAAATTTGCTGTATTTATATACCGATCAGCCATAACATTATGATCATGGATGGGTAAAGTGAATAACATTGAATATGTCGTGACAATGGTACCTGAAAGTAGGTGGGATATATTAGGCAGCAAGTTAACATGTCCCTGAAGTCGATGTGTTGAAAGCAATAAAAATGGGCAAGGGTAAGGATTAGAACGACTTTGAGGGCCAAATTGTAATTGTGCTAGATGACTCATCCATGCAAGTGGACAAACCTCATATATTTACCTGCTCCGTACAATGGAATTGCGCAAAGCTGCCCTGATCCTCCTCTTCTCGTGTCCTCTGTCGGTACTCATGGCTTCTCCTCTCAATCCTTTGCATCCATAGACAGTCAGTGTTGATAGGGGAATCCCTCCCACAGCATTGTGTTCTGCCACCGGGGAGCCTTCTCTCCTGGCAGAACACAATGATTATCCCGAAAGCATGCATTTTATTAACTCAAACTCATAAAGGGTATATCACTCTAAACGTTCTTCATTAATCAATGACTAATGGTAAAGCTCTCTACTACTGTTTCAAAGTGGGAACACTCTTTTGTCTACTCATAAAAGCTTTGGTTTGCCTGGATAGTTTACTGTGCATTTAAGACAGCCGAGTTTTGTGCCATAACAAAATATCAGAATTTTTTCAAGTGCAGCCCAACCTCCCCATTTATGGTCAGTTTCCATACCAGCTTTATAATAAAGCAAACCACACAAATTATATGCACAAAATAGTAACCCATAGCAAGCAACCTGACTTCCCTTTTTCATCCGTTTACAGCAGTTCTAGAAGATACAGAACTGCTGGTTATGAGTTACCCTCCCTGTGTCTTATGGTAAACACTTGGGGCTGCATTTATCAATCTTACTACCATATAAGGCAGTGCAAACATGAATAAGGAGACAGATTAGCCACAAGATCGCAGGTTTATTAAGCCCTCCACATCCAAGTTCTGCTCCATATTAGTCGTGGATAAAGTAGGGAAGAGATAGAACCTCTTCTGTCTACCAGGATTTTATTTCTGCTGGAGAGGAGGAGAATCCTCCCCATGGGGACAAAGACAGCAATGAAATGGGGCAAATGTTCCAATTGTTAACCAATGAAAAATAAAATAAAATAAAAAAACTGCCGTTGGTTGGACTTTCCATGTTGGTGTTTTGTGTGAAAATATATTTCCCATCTTTGTATAACATGGTCTCAAATAGGCCTCCGAACAAGTGTCAGAGTTGATTGCTCAAAATTGCAGGGGGCTGAGAAATCCTAGTGCAACTTCTTTCCTAGATGAATGGCAGTTTGATTGCTCTAGATATGTGCTTGATTCTGTTGGTAATTTGCTTGATGAGTTTCCCTTGTTGGCTGCAGTAGTAAACACCCATGGGCACCCTATAAACTGATTTTTCTACAGACTGTTGATAGGAGTGTGTCTATTCAGTCATTGACTGCTTGTGTCTGTTACTGCAGGACGGTGATCTGCACCCATAGCAGCACCTCACAAAAATTAATACGGTGGGGTTTATATATGCATGAAATAGGAACACCACTATGTACTGCAAGTCTGGGTCACAAGGCCCTTGGCTTTGATGCATTAGAACTGTGCAAGGCACTGCAGCATGGGTAGGGGAGCTAAAAGTAATTTTACTTATTTTTATATATTTCAAGTATCCAAAGCAAAGAACAATTTTGTCTGTAGGTGTCCTTTTTAAAGGTAACCTGTCATGAGAGGAACATGGAGGCTTTCATTTCAGAACGGTCCTTTTTCAGGTTACTTGGGTGCCATGCTAACTTCTCTTACTAATATACTTTAAATCATTATCCCAGAACAAGCATGCAGATCAGGACCTTTGTCTTTCCATATCTGCATATGTTCCAGTTATAGACCTCTGAAAGTAAGAGGGTCAGCATAAAAGCCAATGAACTACCATTTTAGAAGAAGGTAAGCGATGAAGCCTCCATGTATCTCTCTTCAAGGGTCAGCTTAAAGGGGAGCACCCACTAAGACCTAGATTCTTCATTCCCAGTTAGTGCAGTATGCGTGTGAATTTTCCAATTGTGTTTCAGACTCTCAAAAAGAAAGGCTTAGATGGTTGTGAAAGTCCAGATGCTGAGAGATACTTTGAGGAGGAGACATTCAGCAAACTAAATGAAGATAATGATTTTGTTTTCAAGCGAGATCCTGTAAGTATTGTTCACCCCCTTCCCTTATTTGTATGTGTTGATCCTTTTTATTGACTTCATTGTTTAGGCTCTGAACAAGAAGGAACACAGAGGCTGCGACAGCCCGGACCCCGACGGCTCGTACGTCCTGACCCCCCACACCGAGGAAAAGTACAAAAAAATTAATGAGGAATTTGATAATATGATGCGCAATCATAAAATTTCTGTGAGTACAAGAGCTTTTTCTAGATAATTGGAGAAGATCAGAAAAATGCCAGCCATTGATCCTTAAATGCAAATGCCAAAGCAGAGCCTACTTTTTCTTTTTTTTCCTGTATTTTGTGTGTGCAGTATAAATCTAAATGAGCGGATTTATTAAAAGTTGCCTGTCATGAGAGAAATATACTTGCTGATATCCTTCTGAAAAAAAGTCTTTTTTTTATTTATTTTTTTTTTATTTTTTTTTTATAATTGACAGTTTTTATTAAGTTCTTTAAAGTTTCAATATAAAAATACAAAACACAAATTCAAGAGGGGGTAGTAGAGTAAAACAAATACAGAAGGGGAGAGGGATGGAAAATAATAAAAGTATCAACAGACATCTATAGGTAGCGTGAATGCATCCTGCAATTATTAAAAATGAAGCCTAGCCGGTTGACCCAACGAGATCGAGGTATGTCTCTATAAGAGTGTAAGCCCAAGACAATAACGGTGCCTATAGGCCTATGAGCAGGTCCCGGTCATCCAATTAAGCATACCATTATGAAGAAAATTTTCCTGTCAATGCGTAGTCTGTATAACGAAAACAAAAAAAAAGGGGGGATTGAAAAATGATAGTCTTATGGCTGCCATGCTGACTCTTTTAGTGCTGTCGCTCACTTGGAAAAAGTGTGCAGATTAATTGTGAGTATCCCTTCTAACACCATCATGACATGTTTACTTTAATATAATAAGGTCAACTTTGCGAAAAAAACAAAAAAAATAAATGCATCTCTTTTTGCAGGTAAAAAAATGTGCATGTATAATTTTTTTATTTTTACTAGGTGCCTGGCAAGCATTGTACCCGTGATCAGTAGATTTGCGGGTGCGATGCGGGACTCCTGCAGACTGTCAGTGTACGCTGTCTGCTCATACCTTGTACTAGTAGGCTCAACAGAGCCCTGATAGTTCATTGAGAGCTACAAGCCAACAGCCACAAAGTTCTCCCATTCACTAAACTCTGCGAATGAATGTTCCCACTTCTGCAGACGCTCCCCAATCCGCTGCTTCTATTGATAGCAAGTGGGGGATCATCTCCCCAAACTTACTGTCACTATTTTTTTTAAAACGCGCCCGGGGCAGGGTTTTTAAATGGCGACAGCGAGTTCGGCGAGAAAATCCCCAGTTTGCTGTCACGAGAGGTAGCGGATCAGGGAGCAGCTGCCGGATTGGGATCATGTTACACTATACTGTCCAAAGTATTGGGACGGCTGCCTTTACACGCACATGAACTTTAATGGCATCCCAGTCTTAGGCCGTAGGGTTCAATATTGAGTTGGCCCACCCTTTGCAGCTAGAACACCTTTAACTCTTCTGGGAAGGCTGTTGACAAGGTTTAGGCATGTGTCTATGGGAATGTTTGACCATTCTTCCAGAAGCGCATTTGTGAGGTCAGGCACTGATGTTGGACGAGAAGGCATGGCACTCAGTCTCTGCTCTAATTCATCCCAAAGGTCAAGACTCTGTGCAGGCCATTCTGGCTCATCCATGTCTTTTGGACCTTGCATTGTGCACTGGTGTGCAGTCATGTTGGAAGAGGAAGAGGCCATCCCCAAACTGTTTCCACAAAGTTGGGAGCATGAAATTGTCCAAAATGTCTTGGTATGCTGACGCCTTAGGAGTGCCCTTCACTGGAACTAAGGGGCCAAGTCCAACCCCTAAAAAACAACCCCACACCAAATGATTTGGACAAGTGCACAAAGCAAGGTCCATAAAGACATGGGCGAGAATTGGGGTGGAGGAACTTGACTGGCCTGCACAGAGTCCTGGCCCCAACTCGATAGAACACCTTTAGGATGAATTGGAGCAGGGACTGCGAGCCAGGCCTTCTCGACCAATATCGGTGCCTGACTTCACAAATGCGCTTCTGGAAGAATGGTCAAACATTCCCATAGACACACTCCTAAACCTTGTGGACAGCCTTCCCAGAAAAGTTGAAGCTGTTATAGCTGCAAAGGGTGGGCCAACTCAATATTGAACCCTACGGACTAAGACTGGGATGCCATTAAAGTTCATGTGCGTGTAAAGGCAGGCATCCCAATACTTTTAACATTATAGTGTACATGTTCCATCCTAAAAATGGGGGAACATGTAACATTTTCTCAAAGGTGAACTTATCCTTTAAAACTTGCAGTATGGGTTGGGGGTCCAGCAGCAGACACTGCCTCACAACGACATGAAAGCTTATGAGTTGTGTATAGATTCATGGCAGGCAGTAGTCTTGGTCCAGCTAGAGCTAAAAGCACTGTATTGCACTACGCCGCAGGCTTTCAATATGGCAGAATAGTTATACTTGGCACCACTACACCCTGTAGAGCAGCCTTTCTTAAAAGAGAAGTATGTGAATTGTTTTTATTTTAGAATCATACTTACCTAGGTGGATGCAGCATCGGTCCGAACAGAAAGCTAGTGACTGTCAGTCACCGCTGTCTGCTCTGCCCCCCCTGCACTCACTGAAGCACTGGGCTGTGGAGGGGGCGGGAGTGGCCGGCTGAGCCTGGTGCCGATCCAGGCATGTGGGTGGATCCCGACCACATGGTTGCGATATCTTCCGAGCCTGGACTGGCTCTGTGACGTCAGCTGACAGCAGGTCACAGGAGTACAGAACGAACTGCACTCCTGTGATCCACAGGAGAAGTACAACCAAACAAGCTTTGGCTGCACTTCTCTTTTAATCTTTTTTTACCCCAGGGGAATACTTGAAGAAAATGTTTGGGTCCCAGGGAACCCCTGGTAAGATTAGGGAGTCATTGGGAAAATACCCCTTACATTGGTGGTGGTAAGTGGGAAAAAATACCTCCCTTACATGGGTGGCCATAATGACACACATGCAATCAATGTCGCCAAATGGTGTTGGACCCAGAAACATGCAGGCACTATCAGTTAACCACAGGTCAAGGAAGCTCTTGTTATACCTGGAGGGATCCCTAGGGTTCCACAGAACACTGGTTGAGAATGGCTGCCAGAGAAGCTGTATGGGCTTTAAAGGCTAAGTTCCCCTTTTGGAGCATGTTACACCCGTATTTAGGGTGTAAAATGTAACATGCACCAGCAGACTAAATCAAAATGTATGTCTAAAGTGTCTGGTGATTTGACAGTACAACATCTCATGTGACTAGCATCCGTTAACCCAACTCCTGGTCACCATAACCCAGTGAGATTGCTGTGTCCAGAGTTGTTGGTTCCCCTAAATATTTGCTTAGGTGCCAAAAATGGCTACTTGGATAATATATGGGGTATTGGTGACTAAATCTACCAAAAGGTATAAAACACTTTCTAAAACAGAAGGTAGCAGGTCTCACTTCTCTCACAGATCCCAAGAAATAAGGGGACCTCATTTGAGTTTTTTTTTTTTACACTGTTGCTTTTTAACATGCGCATTCTGATGATCTAAAACAGGGGTCTCCAAACTACGGCCCTCCAGTTGTTCAGGAACTACAATTCCCATCATGCCTAGTCATGTCTGTGAATGTCAGACTTGTATAAGGCCTCTTGGAACGTGTAAGTCCGCAACAGCTGGAGGGCCCCTGCTCTAAAACACACGTGTTGTGGTACCCCATAATAATGATGGTGCTTGTTCCCATATTAGTGTTGTAGCGCACTGTAAATACAGTTATGAATATTTGTTTTCTGCATTGAAAGGCTTGTAGAAGTCGATGGCAGTGCATCAAGATGCATATAATATGCGTTTTTATGTGTTAGTAACCGGTATTACCAAGCCCTGATAATTGACTGACTGTTAAACTTATCTACTTCAAAATTCTAAATGCAAAAATGCACGTACAAAGGAAAATGCACAATGGTCCATGACGCTGCGTCTACCTAACTTTACAAAAAAAAATCCACCTCTGTGCACATGCAAAGATGCAAATGGACACTTAAGGCCCATACACACGATCGGATATTCCGACAACAATTGTGTGATGGATGTGTTTTGTCGGTTAATCCGACCATCTGTATGCTCCATCGGACAATTGTTGTCGGAATTTCAGACAACAAATGTTGGCTATGCATGCTCTCAAATTGTCCGACAACAAATGTGTTCCGTCAGATTATCCGATCGTGTGTAAACAGATCCGTCGGACTAAAATCCAAAGTACAACCACGCATGCTCCGAACCAATGCTAACCATCAGACATTAGCAGAAGTTGCCCAAAGGATGGCGGTAAAGAGCTGAAAAACCATAGTTTTGTGAATGTTGGATGAAAAAGTTCTACCGTCTGTATGCAGAACAAGTTCACGGCTAATGCCCTTCGGACGAAAATCCACGGATTTGTCCGATGGAAGTACGATAATGTGTACAAGGCCTTCGAATAGTGGTAAAGCCATGCAGATCGTTCCTTTTATGCCCCTTTGTGGCCAACTGCACATCCAGAACTGCTGGTTTATAGTACAAACACAGCTTGAACATTTTAGAGCCATTTATTCCAAGATGCATGCAGCTGTTTCAGGCTAGTTGGCTATCCCCTGTGCAGTTCATGGTAATCACAGCTTCTATGGAGTAGGGCTTGTGTAACAACTCAGTGGAGCAAGCAAATGTGGTGCAGTGAGGTGGTGTAAAAGGAACCCAAAAGTTCCCAGATTTATTAGTGAGAAACACAGTAGAGCCTTCCGATTTGAAGTGAAACCTGCAAATACCTTCTGATTAAAGTGGTTGTAAACCTCTGAAATGAAAAACGAGCAAAGCATATCCCACTATGTGTACTAGTCTCAATCAAAAGCACTTAGTGTGGTTCCTACCTGCTGTCTCTTCTCTCTGCATGAGTCACTTCTGACAAGTTATGCCACCACCCTAGAGTCCCAGGGGATGCCCCCGCCCCTCTCCAGCACACAGAAGGTGATTGACCGCTTCAGCCGTGCATGTTTTCCTTCGAGGCTTTGTAGACTGGAGGGGGGGTGTATCTTTTCCCTCAACTCAGGTCTCAGATTACACTCCCTGCTCTGTGCTGTGCAGTGTAATGTCAGTTCCCTGCCTTCTGATGATCAGAAATGCTGTGTAGAATGTGTGCTTTAGGTGGCTGTAGAGGAGAGAGAGCTGCAGATAAACAGGTACAAGTCATGTAAGATTTGTTTCATCCTAAGGCCAGTCACTTCACTAGCTATATGTAAGAGTTTACACTTTAACCACTTAAAGACCCCCTCACGGCATATATACGTCGGCAGAATGGCTCGTATTGCGACCCCCCCTGCCTTCCCTGTGAATCGGACCGTGGGTCCCACGGACTCTATCACCGCGGGGATCCCCGCGATCGTCTCACGGAGGCATGGAGCGGGGAGATGTTAGTGTAAGCACAACATCTCCCCGCTCCCCTACTGACGATGTCAGCGATCTCCGCTCTGTGTAATCAGAGCGGAGATCGGTGACGTGTCACTAGTAGCCAAGTCCCCCCTCAGTTAGAAACACGCCCCTAGGCACACTTAACCCCTCCAGCGCCCCTAGTGGTTAACCCCTTCACTGCCAGTGTCATTTTTACAGTAACCAGTGCATTTTCTCTTACCGTCCATGGACTGACACAGCTGGATACTGTAAACGTGTGGGTATATGTCCCTGCTCGCAGGAGAAGATCTGATCTTCTCCTGCGAGCAGGGACATATACCCACACGTTTTCAGTATCCAGCTGTGTCAGTCCATGGACGTCAGAGAAATGGATTTTACGGTGAATACAAAAATCCTATTTTTCTGCTAGAAAATTTATTGGGACACCCAAATATGATATATATATATATATATATATATATATATATATATATATATATATATATATATATTTATATATTTTTTTTTTTATTTTTTTTTGAGCAGAGACTTTAGAGAATAAAATGGCGGTTATTGCAATATTTTATGTCACATCATATTTGTGCAGCGTTTTTTCAAACGCATTTTCTTTTTAAAAAATACACTTTAACCGGTTCCCGACCGGCTCACACAGATATACTGCGACAGAATGGCTCTCCTGGGCGAAATCGAGTATATATACGGCTTCGCCCAGGAGAGCCACCAGAGGGCGTGCGAGCCGCCGGCCACGCACGATCGCGTGCATGAGCAGGAGCACGTGTGTGTGTGTGTGTGTGTACACACAAATCCCTGTGCTGTCTGAGGAGACAAGACAGATCGTGTCTTTCTACAAAGTAGAAAACAGGATCTGTTATCTCCTATAGTTAGTCCGCATCCCCCCACAGTTAGAACACACATGATAGAACACATTTAACCCCTTGATCGCCCCCTAGTGTTAACCCCTTCCCTGCCAGTGACATTTACATAGTAATCAGTGCAGATTTATAGCACTGATCGCTTTGTAAATGTCAATGGTCCAAAAAATGTGTCAAAAGTGTCCGACCTGTCCGCCACTACGTCCCAATACCGCAAAAAAATCGTAGCTCACTGCCATTACTAGTAAAAAAAAAAAAAACGCCATATAAATGCCATAAATCTTTCCCATAGTTTGTAGACGCTATAACCTTTGCGCAAACCAATCAATATACGCTTATTGCTAATTTTATTTTATTTTTTTTAACAAAAATATGTAGACGAATACATATCGGCCTAAACTGAGGATTTTTTTGGGGTACAGAGTCGCACAACTGCTCAATTGTCAGTTAAAGCGACGCAGTGCCATATCGCAAAACATGGCCCGGTCATTTTGCAGCCAAATCTTCCGGGGCTGACGCGGTTATCCTCTCTGTCGGTATTCCCGCGTCTGGCTCGGGGTGGAATTTCAGTACCATAAACGGTAACCCCCGAGCCAGACTCGGGCTGCATCGCAGGATACAGGGAGAGTTACTTACCTTGTTCCCTGGATCCTGCGATGTCTCCCCGCAGTGTGTGCGAGCTGTCTCCTCGCTCGATTCACACACAGTGCCGCCGAGCTCCGTTGCGGCGCACATGGGCGGAGATCGGCGCCAAATTCAAAAAAAGTAAAAACACAATACACATACAGTATACTGTAATCTTACAGATTACAGTACTGTATAAAATAATTACAGATCCCCTTTGTCCCTAGTGGTCTGTCCAGTGCCCTGCATGCACTTTTATATTATAAATAAAAAAAATTATGCCTGGAAACTGGAGGTTGTCCATAGCAACCAAAAAGTGTCCCTTTATGTCAAAAGTGGTTTTAGACCAGCTAGAAAACAGCGATAGCGATTTGTGGGGAAATTCGTCATCAAACACTGAAAGTAATGACGGCGACAATTCTGCAACTGAGCAGATTTCAGTGTTTTTTGATTTGATTACATTATTGAATATTTTTTATTATTTTTATATTTGTTATAATTATTTATAGTTATTTATTATAATATAATTTATGATTTTGTGTTTCAAACTTTATCATGCCCAGGATGTCTACTAGACTCTGGTTTGGACAGATTTAAGTGCGTTATACCTAAGAATTACAGGCCTACAATATAAAACGCCAAATTTCCATGCAAAATATTTGTACCGCTTTCAGCACCTAAAATCGGACAGAATCATACCGCCAGGGAGGTTAATGACTTTAAAAAGAATAAAACGGTAAAGTTAGCCCAATTTTTTTGTATAATGTGAAAGAAGATGTTACACCGTGAGAGAATCGTGATCTTTATTCTAAGCAAAAAAATCGTGATTCTCATTTTAGCCAGAATCGTGCAGCTCTAGTGCATAGCATTGAGACTTTGCATTGGTCTGTTACAAAAAGAAAGGGTCACCAGTACACCTCTATTCACCTTGCACAACCCTCCTTATCTTGGATTTCTATTCAAATGTTTCTGCTGTGCCATCGCAGTACTTTGTCCTTTAACTTGAAAGAGCCATGCCATGTGTGTCATATTAAATGTGAAAATGACTCTCATGCAGATGTAGAAGAATTAATTTCGGAATATTCAGCTTGCCTCGCAACTTACTTTATTTATTTCCAGGAATGCAATTGCAATTATTTTCATAAACAGATGGTCTTTCTTCACAATCTGGCAACCTGTTGCTGAAATGTTAAGGCTGTTTTTGCCAATTATTTTTCTTTTTTCCAATTTGTTATATTGCTATGCTTACATATTAATATGGTAGATTACACCACTCCTGTACTGATGCCTATTTTTTTTTCTATTATAAAAGGCGGTGTAACTTTACCAATGGTTGTGCGGAGTCTTTGCTGATATAGCACCGTATGCAATTAATGTGCTTGACAAAATTTCCTTATTTTGTTTTTGTGAGCTATCCATTCACTAAAACCAAAACTGTGCCCAGGCAATAAACATTTCAATATTTTACATATTCTTAAAAAGCAGTAAATAGGCTTTTAATAAGCCCCCGTTGACCAGTGTACTTGCTGACACGGTGGAGCAAATGTTAACCGTAGAAGCAGAGATGAATTCTCACCAAATGTTGAAAATCATTGTTGAATCCTCCGTGGGACTCAGGGCACAAAGCGCTAGGTCCTATCCAGATCTGTGCAGTGGTTTTATAATAAAATTACATTCTTCTTCTTTTTTTTTTTTTACTTTTTATTGCAAGAGATAAAAATGCAGTATACAAAGTTGGACAAAGCTTCTTATCCATAAAAGGTATTGCAATAACAAGACAAATAATGAAAACAATGGGGGTTATTTACGAAAGGCAAATCCACTTTACACTGTAAGTGTACTTGGAAGTGCAGTCGCTGTAGATCTGAGAGGGACATGCAAGGAAAATAAAAAACAGCATTTTAGCTCGCACACGATTGGATGATAAAATCAGCAGAGCTTCCCCTCATTTCAGATCTACCCCCCAGATTTACAGTGACTGAACTTCCAAGTGCACTTGTAGTGCAAAGTGGATTTGCCTTTTGTACTTAACCCCCAATGTGTCTCAAAACCATAGAGCCCAATTAAACATAAAACCGGTCAGGTGCAACAATAGACAACACTGCAGACAGAACCTCTACCACCTTTTGCCAAAACCTAGCAATAATTGGGTAGTGCCAAATTGCATAAGCAAAGTCAGCTCTAGAGCAGTTACATCTTGCACAGTTTGGTGATAAAATTACATTCTTATTTCTGTCTGTGATAACTATAGCTCCACCCTAGACAAAAGCCCTCTTTATGGGCATTCCTATTGGGGGAGCTATAGCCAGCGCTAAAGCCATCACCCCCTCTTTATTCTGTAGTTCTCCATAAAATCTTGCAGCGCTTGTACCTCTTCTTTTGCTCTCCTCTGCCAACTTCCTTCTACTGAAAAGACTCCTATTGATAGAAAAGATTGAGCCTGACCCAGTGGCCAGCTATTTAGGGGAGAGAGACTACAGCAGTAGCTGTCAGCTTGTTTTGTTGTGAATGAATATGTGCTGCTACTACACCAATCTCTCGGACAACTGGGCACAGACCTAGCCACCAATTCTAGGGAGTGAGACTAGTGTAGTAACTGGCATGTGTTGTGGGCTTGTGTTTTTGTAAATCAGTGTTCCTCTCCAGCAGGTTGTCATTCACAATAGAACAAGCCCACAGCTTCTACTGTAGTCTCTGCAAGCAGGTGGCTGGTGGGCGAGTATGAGCTCAGTCTTTCTTTTTAGCAAAAGACGTCAGCTTTTTTGCACTTTGTTATGCATTATATGTTACACCCCTTCTCCTCTCGTGGGCAGTGTGGTTTGACAGCTGTGAAGGGAGGTGGGATGCACTGTGAACCACACAAGCTCAGCAACGAAGGCACAGATTTGAAAAGTGGCCAAGTGTTATGTGCACTGAGTCCTGAGAACTGCCTGTTACATACATTCTATTGTCAAAAGCATTGGGGTGCCTGCCTTTACATGAACTTGAATGGCATCCCAGCCTCTTAGTTCGTAGGGTTCAATATTGAGTTGACCTTTGCAGCCATAACAGTCTCAACTCTTCTGGGAAGGCTGTCCACAAGGTTTAGTAGTGTGTCTATGGGAACGTTTGACCATTCTTCCAGAAGCGCATTTGTGAGGCCAGGCACTGATGTTGGACAAGAAGGCCTGACTCGCAGTCTCCGGTCTAATTCATCCCAAAGGTGTTCTATCAGGTTGAGGTCAGGACTCTGTCCATGCCAGTCAAGTTCCTCCACCCCAAACTCGCTCATCAATGTCTTTATGGACCTTGCTTTCTGCACTGGTCCAAATCATTTGGTTGTGTGGGGTTATTTTTCAGGGGTTTGGCTTGGCCCCTTCGTTCCAGTGAAGGGAACTCTTAAGGTGTCAGCATACCAAGACATTTTGGACAATCTCATGCTCCCAACTTTGTGGGAACAGTTTGGGGATGGCCCCTTCCTGCTCCAACATGACTGCACACCAGTGCACAAAGCAAGGTCCATAAAGACATGGATGAGCGAGTTTGGGGTGGAGGAACCTGACTGGCCTGCACAGAGTCCTAACCTCAACTCAATAGAACACTTTTGGGATGAATTAGAGCAGAGACTGCGAGCCAGACCTTCTCGTCCAACATCAGTGCCTGACCTCACAAATGTGCTTCTGGAAGAATGGTCAAAAATTCCCATAGACCCACTCCTAAACCTTGTGGACAGCCTTCCCAAAGGAGTTGAAGCTGTTATAGCTGCAAAGGGTGGACCAACACAATATTGAACCCTACGGGCTAAGACTGGGATGTCATTAAAGTTCATGTGCGTGTAAAGGCAGGTGTCCAATACTTTTGATAATATAGTGTATATATGTGCCCCATTATGGGTTAGGTTCAGGGCTTTTTTTCTCTCAGCAAATGGGTGCAGGTACAACCCCCTTCTGAGTCACCCCTTGTCTCTGCCCCCTACCCACCTCTGAGCACCATGCCTTGGTTCCACCCCTACCCTCCTCCCAGCACCGCCCCTTTTAGAAAATACAGAACCAAGTATTATTTTGTTGTGCTGTGGTTTGTTGTAACTTGTGTAGAGATTAAGAACTGCAGTAAAATGGATCCCCTGAAGCCTGCAACAATGGACCTCCCCAGCAACAATGGCTCGCCACCAGCAATAAAACATCCTCCCTGGCAACAAAAGACCCCCCCCCCCCACAATAGATCCACCCCAGTAACAACAGCTCTACCAGCAGCCAGCATCAATAGACGACTCCTTCAACAGTAGATCCCTTCCAGTAACCATAAACCCCCCTTTCCCAGTGACAATAGATCTCCCAGCAGCCAACAACGGCAGCACACCAGCCACCTCTGCCATTACATATATTCAGCTCTGTTCTGAAATTTATGGATTTATTATGCAAAGCCGATCTGCCATTAAAGGAGTTGTAAGGGAAGATTTTCTATCTTAAAGCATTATTTGCTTTAAAAAAAAAAAGCTTCTGTGTGTAGCAGCTTTCCCAGCACCCCTAATTACTTACCTGAGCCCCACGTCTCTCTAGCGATGTCCCCATGTCTTAGCCGTCCGGGACTCTCCTCCTGATTGGCGGAGACACAGCAGCGGTGCCATTAGCTTCCGAGGCTGTCAATCAAAGTGAGAGGGGGCCGGGTCGGGGCTCTGTGTCTGAATGGACACACCGGGCTGTGACTCGGGTGCCCCTATAGCAAGCTGCTTGCTGTGGGGGCACTCGATAGAAGGGAGGGGCCAGGAGCAGCGCAGAGGGACCCGAGAAGAGAAGGCTCCGGGCTGCTCTGTGCAAAACCAACTGCACAGAGCAGGTAAGTATAACATAACATGTTTGTTTTTGTTTTTTAAAACAAGACTTTACAATCACTTTAATAATTCGGCCTGAATAAAGGCCAAATTACACTAGACAGTAACAGTCGCACGTAACTTTTATGTGACCCGTTACTTATAAAATTCCCCCCTCCTCGGATAAAAAAACGATTATCCTTCGTTGCATAGTGAATTTTACCTTGTATCATCAAATGTGTTGTTTTCTTCACGTCTAACTAGGGGAAATTATCCTTTCATTGGTAAAACACAAATCTATATTTTTAGCACTCTCATTAAATAATAAAGAGGTACAAACTCAACAAAGAGTGTGTACAGAAACAATTTTCCTTAGACTACAGCTACAAGGTCAATTTATCTCTTACTACGAAGATTGTTCTACTTGAAACCTTGGGAATACAAATCTTATGTTCTCACACCATGTGTTTAATCAAATTGTCTTTTTTTTGTTTTTCAATAAAACCCTAATACAACATGAATAAATGCAGTACAGTACACCCATTAATTTTACAAATTGGTCTTACATCATCAAACCATTGATACATAACAGAAACTTCACTTTGCACCACACAATATAGTATTCCATGAGACATGCCCAGCTGCGCAGCCCACATTTTGGGGATATATCTAGCCATCACTTTTGAAAGTATAACGTCCTCTCCACCACCAGCCCGTTACGGGGGACTGGAATAACTATTGCCTCACTCCGCCCCCTTTCCTCCTCCCTCCCTTTTATAGTAGCAGGCGGTCCATGATGAGATCAACCGGAGCTAACCCAGGGACATTCAACCAGCAAGCCCAAATGTTTTCAAATTTCTTCATACTCCCCCTATGCTGATGGGTGATACTATCAGATTGGAGAAATACATCTATTTGGTTTATCTATTCCCTCACCGCAGGGGGTTCTTCCGACTTCCAGTGCCTCAAAATACGTTTCCACGCCTGGAAGAGAGCCCTGGATATCGCTATCCTAGCAGGCTCCTTCTCCGGGACGGTGTCTATGATACCCAATAAGCACAATTTAGGATGCGCCACCAGCTGAACCTGAAATACACGGTTAATTGTGTCCAAGACCTCCCTCCAATACAGATGCAACTTGGGACACCCCCACAACATGTGGATCAGGTCACCGTGGTCCCTCTTGCATCTGGTACAGGAAGGATCCTCCCGCACCCCCATTCTCACCAGCCTAGCTGGTGTGTAGTGTACATGTAGCAGAATATATAGCAGGGACAATCTTTGGGCCACATTTAGAGAACTTGAGGGGACTGCTGCAAGCGCCTCCTCCCATTGGTCTTCCTCAAAGGCACCTATGTCTCTCTCCCACTTGGATATGATCCCTGCAGTGTTGTCAGGAAGGAATTTGGGGAGGAGAATGGAATAACTGCATGATATGAACCCTTTAAATGTGGTTAGTTCCTTCATGTAGTTAAAGATGGGTGTAGGATCCTGAATCCAGGCGTCCCCAGTCGACTCGGCTCTCACCGCAACCATGTGCGTAGCTTGGGCGTGATCCTCAACACTGACCTGTCAATAAAGTAACAGGTATCAGCTGTCATCAGGTCCTCCCTCCATCACCTCGGTGATGTTAGAAAAAATCAAACATCTAATTCCAACAGAGGATATGCTGAAACCATATCAATGCTTTGTAACATCCACATTGGATCACTGTAGCACCCTCTACTATGTTCTCCCTAAGAAAGAACTGATATAGAATACAGTGACCAGGCTTTTTACCCACCAAGGCCATCCCTGCCAGAACACCACAATGTTTCACTCTCTATGATGCCTTTAAGTTATCTTTAAAGTGGTTGTAAACCCTCCTAATTTTTTTTTTTTTAACTAGCTGCAAGAGAAAGGCATAATGAGCTATTATGACTAGCATAATAGCTCATTATGCATCACTTACCTTAGATCGGGGCCCCCGAAGCCGTCCTCGTCTCCCTCTTCAGCCGCATCCATCGCTGCGGCGATAGCCGGAAGGTTACTTCCGGGTATCGCCGCTGCAGCCAATCACAGCGCCGGTCCGGCGCTGTGATTGGCCGGAGCGGCGAAGACGTGACTCCACGCATGAGCCGTCGAATTCGGCTACGTCGTCGAATGTTGCGACCTAGCCGAATTTGTGAATGGGGTTAACCCCATGCGCATGCACGTGACGTCAGCGTCACCGCATTTAAATGCAAATATCTCCTTAACCGTGTAGGGTTGAGCCTTCTTTTTCAAGACCTCTGCAATTAGCCCGGACATGCTGTAAATCAACTTCTGGGCCACATCCTGACTGATGGCCGCCCCCCGATTCTTGCATAATCAATGCTTGGAGATTGTTTTTTTTTTTTGTTCACCTGCCTCTTGAGCATTGACCACAAGTTCTCAATGGGATTAAGGTCTGGGGAGTTTCCTGGCCATGGACCCAAAATTTCCATGTTTTGTTCCCCAAGCCACTTAGTTATCACTTTTGCCTTATGACAAGGTGTTCCATCATGCTGGAAAAGTCATTGTTCCTCACCTAACTGTTCTTGGATGTTTGGGAGAAGTTGCTCTCGGAGGATGTTTTTGTACCATTCTTTATTCATGGCTGTGTTCTTAGGCAAAATTGTGAGTGAGCTCCCCACTCCCATGGCTGAGAAGGAACCCCACACATCAATGGTCTCAGGATGCTTTACTGTTGGCATGACACAGAACTGATGGCAGCACTTACCTTTTCTTCTCGGGACGACAGGGTTTTTTCCGAATGCACCAAACAATCAGAAAGGGGATTCATCAGAGAAAATTACCTTTCCCCAGTCCTCAGCAGTCCAATCCCTGTACCTTTTGCAGAATATCAGTCTGTCCCTGAAGTGGGTTCTTTGCTGCCCTTAACACCAGGCCATCCTCCAAAAGTCTTCTTACTGATCGTGCCGATGTACTCACACCTGCCTGCTGCCATTCCTGAGCAAGCTCTGCACTGGTTCTACCCCGATCCCGCAGCTGAATCAACTGTAGGAGGAGTCTTGACACTTGCTGGACTTTCTTGGGCGCCCTGAATCCTTCTTCACAGATGCAGTGGAAATGTTTTTTATGGGATTAAGTTCATTTTCATGGCAAAGAGGGACTTTGTAATTGATTGCAATTCATCTGATCAACTTTTGTACATTCATATCAGTCCCTGCCATCAAGGAGTTTCAATCGATGGTCCCTATCTCACATACATATACATAGTAGGGCCAAATGGCCTATCAGCATTTCTTGAGAGTGTGGGAGGAAATGGGAATACATGGAAGAAACCCACACAAACACAGGAAGAACATGCAAACTGTATGCAGATCGTGTCCTGTGTGGGACTTTTAAGTGCTAACCAATAAAGTGGTTGTAAACCCTTACATATACCCAGTGAAGTGACTGGCCTCAGGTGATACACAGAAATTAAACAATTCCTCCTACATAAGTTTTAGTCTTCTCTTCCCTACACCTGTTCAAAGTCCAGAATTTTTAACACATGTCTGAGTTTAGAAAAAAGGGCGCTGAGAGCTGAAAGTGATTTTAAAGTCTAGTTTCTTGTTTTGTTTTTTTAATAACAAACATGTTATACTTGCCTCCTCTGTTGCAGTTGGTTTTGCACAGAGCAGCCCAGATCCTCCTCTTCACGGGTCCCTCTTCGCTGCTCCTGGCCACTCCCTTCTATCGAGTGCCCCCACAGCAAGCAGCTTGTTATGGGGGGCACCCAAGTCAAGTCACAGCTCCGCGTGTCCATTCAGACATAGAGCCCCGACCCGGACCCACCCCATCTCTCCCCTGATTGGCTAATTGACTTTGATTAACAGCCATGGGAGCCAATGGCACCGCTGCTGTGTCTCATCCAATCAGGAGTAGTGTCCCGGACAGCTAAGACACTCGTAATTAGGGGGTACGGGAGAGGCTGCTACACACATAAGGTTTTATATCTTAATGCATAGAATGCTTCAAGATAAAAAAAAAACTTCTGCCTGTACAACGCCTTAAAGTTACACACTGCAGAGCTCAGTGAGGAGTGAGACCTGATTGGAAGGGAAGAGACACACCCCCCTTTACTCAGGACACAGGAACAGAGCTGAGACTGTCAATCTGATGGAAGTTCCTCCCCTGTCACCTTTTTTCGCTTGGTGTCAGGAAAACTTGTCACAAGTGATTCGCGCTGATGGCAAAGGAACAAAGCAGCAGACAGAAATGACACTTGGTGCTCTGGTTTGAGACAAGTACACACTATAGAGGGATGTGCGTTGTTCATATTTCATGTCCTGAGATTTACAACCACTATAAGCCCTAAGAGTGGCTTGGTGTTTAGTGTGCTCATGAAAAATATAGATAAAACCAAGCAATATAATGCTGCATATTCAAGAATTTCGTTTTTAATGTACAAAATATCTAAAGATGTAAAGTACTTTTAGAATTTCTATCTGAATTTGGAGAATTGTACTGGAGAATGGCGGTGTGTTGTGCTGTATCCCACGCTGTTCTTTATTTAATCTACAAAGTCGTCTAAGATTTAGGCCTTTGTAAGATCACAGTGGTGGGAAACTGATGTCTTGCTGAACTGCTTTAGTTGAAAGGAATGTCACAGAAGTGATGAAAGTAGAAGTTAGGTGGTGGACGATGTATGTTTGTCTTATCTTTTCCTGTAAAGATTGCTCTAATCCTCATTGCATGCATTACATCGCTTCTGTGACACTTGCCATGAAAATCTGTGCAAACCGTGTCTTTTTTTATTTTTATATATTTTTTTGCTTCTAAGAGATTTTAATTAAAACAGCAAGGCACTTTTCACACAGGAGACCAGGGGGTGGTAAAAGCAGATGATGGATCCGCAATTTTATTGCCTCCTGACCACCCGCGTATAAGCGGACCTGGTTCCCCTCCAAGCTGCACACGTTTAATGCTAAATGCAGCGTTTGACAGACTGTACCACCTGTCAAACTCTCCCATGTAAGGCTCAGTTCACACCTATGCAGTTTGTTTTTTGATAGTGTTTCTGCAGTGCTTTTTTTCTGTGCGTTTTGCTAAATTTTACTGTGATTTGCATTTTTTTATGCTTTTTTTGTTTTGGCCAATTTGTTGGGGCGGATTAAAAAGCACAAATCACGGCAAAATTGCGGTAAGATCACACTACATTCTTTTCTGCAGCTTCTCCATTGAAGTCTATTGAACCAGAAAAAGCACCATTTTGCGTTTAAAATAGTCCCTGACCCTTTCCAAAAAGGCAATGGCAGAAAAAAGCATAGATGTAAACGTGTCCCATAGGAAACCATGTTAATCACTTCCCGTCCGCCATATAGTAGAATGGCGGCCGGAAAGTGGTTGTATTATTCTGACTGGGCATCCTATGACGTCCAGCAGGATAAGCCCATAGCACAGCGATCGGTGGTGTGGTGTGTCATTCTGACACATCGCATCTCCGATCCCTGTAAAGAGCCTATTACGTAGGCTCTTTACCATGTGATCAGCTGTGTCCAATCACAGCTGATCACATGGTAACCAGGAAGTGACGTTTATCGACTTTTCCTCTAATCGTGCTGACAAGCCGCAAGTAGAGAAGAGCCGATCGCATGCTCTCCTGACGTGGGGGGGGGGGTGTCTGCGCTGATAATCAGTGCATTGATTATCAGTGCAGACCCATCAAGGGTGCCGACTAGAGCCCACCAGGGATGCCAATCGGTGCCCATTAGAAATGCCAATCTGTGCCCATCAGTGATGCCTGTTACTGCCTCCTAATCAGTGCTGCCTATAAGTGCCCATCAGTTGTGCCCATCAGTTGTGCCCATCAGTGCTGCCCATCAGTGCTGCATATCGGTGGCTCCTCATCAGTGGCGCCTCATCAGTGCCCATCAGTGGCGCCTCATCAGTGCCCATCAGTGGCGCCTCATCAGTGCCCATCAGTGGCGCCTCATCAGTGCCCATCAGTGGCGCCTCATCAGTGCCCAATAGTGGCACCTCATCAGTGCCCATCAGTGGCGCCTCATCAGTGCCCATCAGTGGCGCCTCATAGGTGCCCAATTGTGGCGCCTCATAGGTGCCCAATAGTGGCGCCTCATCGGTGCCCAATAGTGGCGCCTCATCGGTGCCCAATAGTGGCGCCTCATCGGTGCCCATCGGTGCCCATCAGTGGCGCCTCATAAGTGGCCATCGGTGAAAGAGAAAACGTACTTATTTACAAAGTTTTATAACCAAAACAAAGAAACGTATTTTTTCAAAATTTTCGGCCTTTTTTTGTTTGTAGCACAAAAAATTAAAAAAACCCAGAGGTGATCAAATACCACCAAAAGAAAGCTCTATTTGTGGGGAAAAAATGATAAAAATGTTGTTTGCGTTTAGTGTTGCCTGACCGTGCAATTGTCATTCAAAATGCCACAGCGCTGAAATCTGAAAATTGCCATTGGCAGGAAGGGGGTGAAAATGCCCGGTATTGAAGTGGATATATGAACTGTAATACGTTTCTGCAAAAAGGACCAAAAAAACGCATCGGTGTGAACCAGGCTTTAGTGAATAGGACCATGCTGTAATCACAAGCTAAACGCTTGGCTTGCAGTGGAACGTGGTCCCGTAGTATTACATTTCTGTTCAGCAATAAAAAAAAAAGTAAAAAAAAAAAACGGGCATCAGGAGACGGCAGTTTTGCCTCCTTGATGCCTCTAACCTTTTTTCCCACTATCTTTTGAAAAATAATCCACTACGGATTGCTTATCGGGAGGTGGTAAACTATACCGCTAGTGTGAAGGGTGCCTAAGTGGTACGTTTTTTTGGTGCGGTGCATTTAAAAAGTCTTTAATGCACTTTCATGAAAATTCACGTTGTATAGAATTCAGTGATAACACATGTAAAACGCACCACATAGGTATGAACGTGGCCTGAATTTAACAATTTACTATGTGTAAGCAGGGCTGTTAAGGCTGTACAGGGCCCCATCGGTTCAAAAGGGGGGCCCAGGCACCCGCTGAGCAAGAGGGCTGGCTGTACTGTCTTATTGCAGACACCGATCCACTTCTGCTTCCCCCTGCATCCCTGCCAGCTTCTCCTCCTCTTTCTCCCTCCGGCTGCGCTGCAGGCAGATTGGTTCTAGCACACGCAGGGCTTCCATCTGTCCAGGCCCACCCCACCTGCAGCGCTGCCAGCTTTCCTCCTCTCCCGCCGGAAGCTGCTTCAGGCACACAGATGGATGTTTGAAGATGGAGAGCGGGGGAAGGGGCCGCTAAGTATGTTATTTTCTGGTCCCTTCCTTTCCTGAATGAACACAGTGAGTAATCAGTACCATTCACTCCTGTGCCCATTCATCACTGAAGCATGGTAAGCTGTATTTACTACGCTTCCATTTGTGAATGTACAGGCAGCCTTCGCACACTTCTTATTCATTCATCTGTGCAGCTGAAGTTGCAGAGAAAGGGACTGATAAATCTATGTCCTCAGTCACTTTCGGCGGGGGGAACCAGTCAGGTAGGTAGGCTGTATGGGGCTCTGTGATCTCTTAACAGCCCGGTGTGCAAGAGTTGCTAAGGCCTCGTACACTCATGCGAGTGTTTTGCCTGCATAGTTATGCACGGACTCATCTGCTACTCCCAGTTTGACATGGGTGTGGGTGCATGGCCCCGAACACAGACAATTCGCATTTGGGGGCTGTGCGCGTGCACCGATGTCAAATTGTTAGCAGGTAAACATGGCCCTCTCACGGTTGTGCGCCCATGTGAACAAGGCCTAATAAGTCATATTTATACAAACGGACATCCTGTATCTTCCTGACTTGTATATAATAAAGAGCTGCAATGATTAGAAAAGTTTTCACCCATAGCAACTGATTATTATTATACAGGATTTATATAGCGCCAACAGTTTACGCAGCACTTTACAACATGAGGGCAGACAGAACAGTTACAATACAATTCAATACAGGAGGAAAATGGGAGGGCCCTGCTCGTTGGCGCTTACAATCTAAAAGGAAGGGATCACGATCAAATGTCATGCTTCATCCATAGACAGCCTTCAGAACTATAAAATGTTAAGCTGGTTGATTACTGCAGGTTATAGCACTTCATACTTTTTCCTCAATCCCCTTTGTGTCCTATAAGGGATAAAAAGAAAAGTTGATTAGTGTTGGGATATATGCTTCCATTCTACAAGGTCCATAAAGACATGGATTGGCGAGTTTGGGGTGGAGGAACTTGACTGGCCTGCAGAGTCCTGACCTCAACCCCAAAGAAAACCTTTGGGATGAATCGGAGCGGAGACTGCGAGCCAGGTCTTCTCGCCCAACATCGGTGCCTGACCTCAGAAATGGGCTTCTGGAAGAATGGTCAAACATTCCCATAGACACTCCTAAACCTTGTGGACAGCCTTCCCAGAAGAGATGAAGCTGTTATAGCTGCAAAGGGAGGGCCAACTCAATATTGAACCCTCAGGACTAAGACTGGGATGTCATTAAAGATCATGTGCGTGTAAAGGCAGGCGTCTTAATACGTTTGACAATGTAGTGTATACTCAAATAAGAAATATATATTTTTTGCATTCTTTTACAGCACACTTCAAGGGTATTATCTGAAGATGGAAAAGTTTTTAGTTTTTTTTATTTTATTGCCTTATTGTATATGGATAGTTGTAGTTTTTTTTTCTTTCTCCATCTCTCTGAATGTTTAAATAGACTGGGCTCATTTCTTTCCTTGTGCCAAGTCTAATATTAATTTATCTCGTCTGTAGAAGAATGGACAGCATTAATAGTCTGTCCTGTTACTGATTACCTCCTATGAGAAACCTTTGATGGAACTTGTCACTCCCAGTTTTCAGGTTAAAACTAGAGGTGCACCGACATCAAAATTCCGGTGACGAAACCGAAAATTCAGGATGCACTTAGCCGAAACCGCAATTGACGGTTTTAAAACAAATCTATAATTTTTTTTATAAATATTTGTATTCAACTTTTTAAATATTATCATGAATTTAAATAATATCAATTTGTCGGCTATTATCGGCACTTTTTCGAAGCGATGTTAAAAATCCTGCTTGATGCTTATTTGGCCAGGTAGCACCAAAAATGCACGTCCCTATTGAAAACGCAGCAAGAACACGACCAAAAACGTTGTGTTTTTGATGCATTTTTTGAGTCGTATGACCTATAAAAAAACTCCATAAGTACAGTAAAATTGTGGCAAAATCGCGTGCGTTTATCGGCGCCTTTTTTTTCCGGCACAATGCTAAAAACCCTATTTTCGGCCAATAGTTTTCTGAGGCCAAAATTTGGGTGCATCGATACCCCCTACCGGACGACCATAGAGTAAGGTCAAACATCTGGGGAGGATACTGAACAGATAGTCACGAGCTCTGCGATAATAGTACCCCGTGTTGTGTTATCTACACCAGACAAACGTCCAGCCCTGTCTGAGATAAATGGTTGTGAATTTCTACGTTGCACTCTCTATTTGGTAATGCTTTTATTTCTATGTATGTCTATATAAAACAATAAAAATTCATATTTGAAAAAAAATTGGGTGCATCACTAGTTAAAACCTGTTCAATATTGCTATGAGTGCGAAAAATGGGCAAAAACGAGTAAGCTGCAGAGCACTGGAGCCTACTTTTAAATAGATGCATATGTATTGAGCTTTGATGGCAGGTCCCCTTTCATTGCATTCTTTCCTCTCTATTTTTTTTATATGTTGCATACCGTCTGTAATTATTCTTTTTTTTTTTTTTTGTTCCTTCTAGCCTGGACTACAGCAGCCGAACTTCTCCATGTCTGTGACCATCCCAGTGTCCAACCCATTGTCATACAGTTCACCGGGGAACACCCATGTCACCTCTTCACTGGCTGCCAGCACCTCATTAACAGACACAGGGATGCTGTCTCCTCAGACATCGCTACACCGAAATGTGGTGTCTCCTGGGGTGTCACAGAGACCCTCAAGCACTGGAAATGCAGGTAAAAAGCCACCACTCCTTTTTTTTTTTTTTTCAGTGTTTTAAGGTGCAATCCTAACCTGTCCTACGGAAGGGGTCTCCAAACCTTTTAAACAAAGGGCCAGGTTACTGTCTTTCAGGCTTCAGGGGGCCGGACTGTGGCCAGTGTGAGTAGAAAATGTCCCGGCATCAGTGGGAATAAACACTACCCCATCATTGGTTTTAGTTTACCACTTAAGCCCCGGACCAATACGCAGCAAAAAGACCAGGCCCCTTTTTGCGATTTCGGCACTGCGTCGCTTTAACTGACAATTGAGCGGTCGCGCGACGTGGCTCCCAAACAAAATTGACGTCCTTTTTTTCCCACAAATAGAGATTTCTTTTGGTGGTATTTGATCACCTCTGCGGTTTTTATTTTTTGCGCTATAAACAAAAATAGAGCGACAATTTTGAAAAAAATGCAATATTTTTTACTTTTTGCTATAATAAATATCCCCAAAAAATATACATAAAAAGAAAAAAAAATTTCCTCAGTTTGGGCCGATACGTATTCTTCTACGTATTTTTGATAAAAAAAATCGCAATCGCCGTTTTATTGATTGGTTTGCGCAAAAATTATAGCGTTTACAAAATAGGGGATGGTTTTATGGCATTTTTATATATTTTTTTTTTTTTACTAGTAATGGCGGTGATCAGCGTTTTTTTTTTCGTGACTGCGACATTATGGCGGACACATCGGACACTTTTGACACATTTTTAGGATCATTGTCATTTTTACAGCGCTCAGTGCAATAAAAATGCACTGGTTAGTGTAAAAATGACACTGGCAGTGAAGGGGTTTACCACTAGAAGCGCAGAAGGGGCGTGTTTCTAACTGAGGGGGGCGTGGCTACGAGTGACACGTGACCGAGCTCCACTCTGATTACATAGAGTGGAGATCAGTGACATTGTCAGTAGGCGAGCGGGGAGATGTTGTGTTTACACTAACATCTCCCCGCTCCATCCCTCCATGAGACGATCGCGGGATCCCCGCAGCGATCGAGTCCGCGGGACCCGCGGTCCGACTCACGGGGATGACTGCAGGGTCACAAGCGTGGCGGCGCACGCGCGACCACACGGCGGGACGTACAGGTACGTGATTGTGCCTGTACGAGCCATTCTGCCGACGTATATATGCCGTGAGCGGTCCTTAAGTGGTTAAAGTTATAAAACCTCTCAGTGGGATTTTTAAGGCAATTTTGAAAAAGTATTAAAGAAAAATTATATATAAAAAATATATTAATACCAAGTTTGCATGATAAAAAGATTCCCATAGGTGGAACCACAAAGAAAGAACACATGTACATGCATCATAAATATTACACAAAGGTGAGCACAAGTGGTATAACCCTACTGCATGTCTTGAAACCATCAATACAAACTACTGATGATGGTGAGCAGTGGTAAAGTCCAACACATTTAGAAAAGTGCATGAATTATAATCTTCTTCATGGACTGATACCACCTTTGAAACTGTAAAATACAGTTTAAATGCATTTGAAATACATAGTTACATTAAGCATGAAAAACAGCTATCAACTAAGTCATCAAGCTTACATGTCAAAGAGATTGATTTGGAGAACGTATTCCCTCAACACCAAGACCATCCTGGGAGTTTGTATTATTATTGGTTTTAGCAGGAGGAATAGTGCCCCATCATTGGTCTTAGCAGGAGGAATGGTGCCCCATCATTGGTCTTAGCAGGAGGAACTCTGAGAAACCCATTCCTAATCCCTGTTTGGAAGGTAATAATTATTGACTGATGATACTACTGGCTGTTTATCTATAGCCGTGGTGGTCAACTTTCTTGATATGGGGGAGCTCAAGTGTGTCCCTCAACGTCACCAATGGGCCACACCTAAAATGAAGTGAATATTCAGTGTCGGAAACAGCAGGCACACAAGATATAGTCAGACTATGTGAATGATATAGGAGATGGTCCGACACTTTGGACACAATACAGGAGATAGTCAGACGCTTTGGGCGACTGGTTGGCAAATGCTGTGTTAGAGCACCAGTTCCATCGCTGTTCTTGGCTATCTAGTTTTAAAATAATTTACTCTTTTTTGTTTTTCATGATAGTTTTTGTGACTCTTGATTTCGTTTAGATTAGCAGTTCTCAACCTCTGGGTCGCGACCCCATTGTGGGTCGAATGCCAATTTGCCAGGGGTCGCCGAATCCCGGGCTGTTCCTGGAGCCCGCACCGCTCTCCCAGCCTTTTCGTGGCCACCCAGCAGGGCTGTCCTTGGAGCCTGTGGTCGCCCACTCAGCTGCCCATTCAGTTCATGGCATGGCTGGGGGGAGGAGACTAGAGGTCAGCTGACTGGTGAGGAACATAAAGTGGGAGGGGCTGGTGAAAATTCTATCTCCTGATTTAGGCATAGATGTTACTACTGCAAAACACCTGATCAGAACTTCCTCAGCATTGCCACTGATCCCACACACCCCTCAGCACTGCCACTTACCCCCCCAGCACTGCCGCCACTTATCCCAACTCCCCGCCAGCACTGCCACACTCGTCCCTTCTCCCTCCCCCCCCCCCCAACAAGGAGTAAGAGAAGAAATAAAAAGAGGGAATACATGGAAGTGAGCGGAAAAGAGGGGGAGGAACAAAGGAAAAGGGGGAGAAACAATAAAAAAAAGACAGAGTGAGCGAGATGGGGGGAAAAAAACAAGAAATTAGGATAGAGAGAGATAAAAGGGAAAGAAATGAGAACGAAGTGAAAGAGCGGTATATCCTAAAATGTACCATAAAGGGTTTTAATACTGTGCGAGTGGAAGGGACTCAGGGAGCGCTAAATGTCCGTGGGTTAGGGGTGCAAATTACTTGTCTTGCCTTGGGGGCTGACAACCCCACGCTACGAAAATTATTTTACTGTTAGGGGTCCCCACAACTTGGGAAATTTTATCAAGGGGTCATGGCACTAGAAAGGTTAAGAACCACTGGTTTCGATGCTCATCCAAGCTAGGTATATATAAATGTATACAATTACTCTTTATAGTATTGCATGGCTCTTTGTTTAGGCCTTGCTTTTCTATAGTTTTTAATGTAACAGCGATGGGGAGAAAAGGCAGTCCGCTGATTGAATTCTCTGCTATTAGTCTTGTTCAATAACAAATGTTCTACTCTCTTGACAGGTGTAATGTTATGTTCATCGGACATCTCTGTGCCAAATGGAGCTGGTGGCAGTCCAGTAGGTAAGTGGGGTGACCGGTTCCATTTTCTGAATTTGATTTAAATGTCAGTTCCTGCCTGTGCTTTACAAGAAGTCCGCACCAAAATAAAGCTGTAATAAAAATATTACAAAGTATTGGTTATTGCAAACCTTGTGCAGAATACAAACTTTAAGGGGATTTTCAAGGAAACTAAAAATTGTCTCATTTTGCTTTGGGTGCCTACCTAGTTATATCAGGGGACTGTCACCTCCCACACTTCTTTTGTAGGAAGCAGCAGGACTTCCTTCCTGCTACTGTTTGCAGCACTTGACAAACTGAAATCTAACTGTGAAATGACATAATCTTATTTTATGGATACAGACAGGTGGTTGTCCTTTCAGGTGAAAAATGGAAATTGCATTTTTCTGTTTTTAGATTTCCGAGGTAAAGTACTCGTACAATTACATAATAACCTTAGAAGAGCCTTACTTCCAAAAACTTCTGACAGTAATGGGAATCCAAATTAATCACTTTAATACCGGACACTTTTTTTACCCCCTTCCTGCCCAGGCCAATTTTCAGCTTTCAGCGCTGTCACACTTTGAATGACAATTGCGTGGTGCTTTATAATTTTTTTCACACAAATAGAGCTTTCTTTTGGTGGTGATTAAAGAACCCTCTGGGGAAAAAAATAAAAATACACCCTGCAAGACAAAGGCAAAATGAGCTAGTATGCATAGCATACTAGCTCATTATGAATTACTTACCTGAGATCGAAGCCCCCGCAGCAGTCCTCGTTCCTCTCCTCCGTGGCCGCCATCTCTCCTGGAGTGACTTCCGGGTATCGCGGCTCCGGCGCTGTGACTGGCCGGAGCCGCGATGACATCACTCCTGCGCATGCGCGTGGGAGCCGCCACTAACAGCACAATTGCCTTCGGAAACGGCACGCTCAGTGCGCATGCGCGCCGTAGACATCGGTGCCGTCTTTTTTGAAAATATCTCCTAAACCGCGTAGGTTAAGGAGATATTGCAAGCACCTACAGGTAAGCCTTAATATAGGCTTACATGTAGGTAAAAGTTGTCCCTGAGGGTTTACAACCACTTTAATCACCACGGTTTATTTTTTATTTATTTTTTGCTAAATAAAAAAAGGCCGAAAATTTTGAGGAAAAAAATGTGTTTTTTCTTTGTTTTTGTCATAACGTTTTGTAAATAAATAATCATTATCCATAAATGTAGGTCAAAATGTGTACTGCTAAATTTCTTTAGTGAAACTAACCCAAATCAGTGTATATTATTTTCAGTCTGTAGGAAAGTTGAAGTCCACAAACTATGGAATATATCTGAAAATTCATTAATCCTGAAGGCCTATCTAATTTTTGAGGCCCGAAAACACCAAGACAGTGCAAATATCCCCAAAATGACCCCTTTTTGGAAAGTAGACAGTCCAAGGTACTAAGTAAGAGGCAAGGCTAGTTTTCTGAATTATTATTTTTTTATTTAATTTTTTTTTTTTTTTTTTTCTTCACAATTTTTAACATATTGTCACCAATGCAGTACAACGTTGCCATATAACCAGTGTGGTGGTGATCAGGGACACTGACTGGTGAGCGTATGTAATAAAAAATATTTTTTTCTAAATATAAATGTTTTTCTTTTAGACTACATTTTTTTTCTTTTTATTACAATTTTTTTTACATACAGTGAGCAAAGCAATATAGTTTTACCATAGTAACACTGTACTACTCTTCTGAGGTGATCAGGATTTTTTTTTTAGACACTGATTGCTTATTACTGTGAATTTTACAGTGATAACCAACCGTTTTTTCTGGAAATCCCCTTAAAAATTGTTATGAGCCTCTTATGGTGAATATCCTAATTATATACACAAACAATGTCCGTGTCTAGCAGATTATCAAAGCCTTCACATCTGCCCCATAGCAGTTTTACTGCTACAGGCCGGCTCTCTTGTGCAGCATATACTGTATAGAGATAGATAGATAGATATATATATGATATGTATGTGTGATTCTGCACTTCCGCCTGCAGTGATAATTCACAGCAGGAGCCGATCTGTGGGTGCCGGGCACTCGGTGTCCTCCGGCACCCGCCAATTGTCGGCAATACACAGAGAACTGAGAACTGTAAAACAGACATATCTGAGTTCTGATAGTGTCTCTGTAAAGAACTGACTAGAATCCATCTCTTCCCCTAGTAAAAGCAGCACACAGTGTACACAAAAACACAGACTAGGCACACAGTTAACCCTTTGATCACCATAGATGTTTAACCCCTTCCCAACCAGTGTCGTTATTACAGTGACGGTGCATATCTTTAGCACTGATCACTGTATTAGTGTCACTGGTTCCCACAAAGTGTCAAAAGTGTCAGTGTCTGATTGTCCGTCACAATATCGCAGACCTGCTATAAGTCGCCAATCACAGCCATTACTAGTCTAAAATAATAAATACAAAATTCCATAAATCTATCCCATAGTTTGTAGACGCTATAACACTTGCGTAAACCAATCAATATACGCTTATTTGGAGGGGAAAAAAAATTACCAAAAATATGTAGCAGAATACATATTGGCCTAAATTTATGAAGAAATTTGATTTTTTTTCTTTTTTTTTTTTTATTGAATAAGTTTTATAGCAGAAAGTAAAAAAAAATTTTTTGTTTTTTTCAAAATTGTTGATCTTTTTTGTTTTATAGGGCAAAAAAAAACAAAAAACAGAGGTGATCAAATAACACCAAAAGAACCCTCTATTTGTGGGGGAAAGGATATAAATTACATTTTTGTACAGCATTGCATGACCGCACACTTGTCAGTTAAGATAACACGGTGCCTTATCGCAAAAAATGGCCTGGTCATGAAGGGGGGGGGGTAAACCTTCCAGAGGTTAATCAATCTAGGCTTGGCAGATTTGGGTATATTTGAAAACGCTGCCAATGTTGCTTCATTTGTTAGTTTTTTTTGGTTTTTTTTTCCTTGGATCTTGGCTTGTATCTATTTAAATTACTGGCTGCTATTGCCCTTTAACCTTTCCTAATGCGTTGTAGGAACCTAGGTGTTTTATCTCGCGTGCAATTACACAGGATATGACATCAGTGTGATGGTTTTGTAGCATATTCAGTTAATATCAGAATACTATGACATCTTTAGATGTTGGTTCTGCCAGCTAAAGGATGTGGTTTAATGGTGTAAAAAGAAAAAAAAAAAAAGAAAAATGAACCCAGCTAAAGGGTTAATATTTTGTCTGCATTCAGGCTGAGCATGTGGGTTTGGCAGGTCACAACTGATGCAGAGCAGAAGTTCGTAATGTGGCTTCCCAAAATGTTTTTAATCTTCTCCATTGCCTATGGTATTTATCTACATTGTTTGCATATGTTTATTCATATGCAGTCTATTAGCCAGCTGCCCGAACTGTCAGAAATCCATTGTGAATGTGGCTTTGAGGAAGCCTGTGTTCTCTTTTCAGGAATCACATTGTGATTCATTCACAGCAGGAAACAGACTTGGTTCTTGTACATGTTGCATTCTTCTAGCTTTGGCTCTTCGTCACATGACTATAGATGATTATGCAATGAATAAAAGTTCCCATTTTCAGATTAATAAGCAAAATTATCAGTTGTTAGGACTGCCGCCCCCTCTATCCGCAGCCGCCACCCCCAAGCTCTATTCACGGCCGCTATTTTGACAGAACACTGTCACCCCCTATTCATGCATCCTGCCCCTTTCAGGACGCCGGGCGCATGAATTACAGCGGTGGGGTTTTTGTTTTTTTGTTTTTTTTTAAGCACCTGATTAGAGCCAGAGGCTCTATAAGGCTTCAGAATAGGGTGGGCTTGTGGCGCAGAGAATTGCGCCAGGAGCCCACCCAGGTGTTGCAACAGCGAATTAATATTCGCTATTGAAACCACTGATCCTAAATCCAGCCAATCAGAAGCAGGTTTGAGACCCGTTTTCAGATTGGCTGAAAAGAGAAGTCCCAATTGGCCGTCGAGGAGGAGGGAGGAAACTGAAGCCGCCGCGATGCCCATGGAGAGCAGTGGAAGGAAAAGCTGTCGCCGGCAACGAGCAAGGGAAGCTGCTGGTGAAGCCCGGGAGAAGCTCTGCCCACCATAGATGGAGTAAGTGCACCATAATTACCCGACCGACTGGGGGGGGGGGTTGGTACTGTTTTCCGCCTCCCGTCCCCCTTATTGGCTCTTTTATTTACTACAATGATAGCTGCGATCTTCCGAGTTCTGCTCGGGTTCCATGCAGACGGGCTGGCCCACTGCACACTGACTACAGAGAATGACTCGCTCCGCACTGCCACTATTCATAGATTGCCTTGTATTTTTATTTTTTTTATAAATACAGGATGTTCTCTGATTGGAATGGGTGGGGAGGAGGGGCAGTGATGTGAAGGAGGGGCAATGACAGGGGGGGGTCCTCTGTAGTCAGTATGCAGAGGGAAAGCCACTCCTACAGGACCTGGCTATCACTGTAGTAGCACCGACCTGCTGGGCTGGGTTGTTACCACTTAGTGGTAGTGCAGAAGTTTTCCCGCCATCTATACCAATTTGCTAACAAGGTAGCCAATCGTCATCATAGGTGGCCAACAAAGGGTGGGCAAGATTTAAATACTGCCAGTAAGTGTCAAGTTGCCCAATCAGAGAACGGCTTGTATCGGATGAATGAAAGGAAGCACATCCGCTGTATGGACTCGCACAGCCAAGTTTGACAAGTACACAGGGACTGGAGTATGGCACGTGACACAGACCATGTGCATCCCTGTCAATGCACTCGTACCTGTCAAAATAGATTGTGTGGTGTAAATTAAATGTAAATTCATAAAATGCTTTTTGTTGATGGAAGCTCTGGTAAGGCTTCTATGAAAGGGGGAGGGGGGGGGGGTAGAAAGGATGAGTATAGTTGCCACTTTTGATGAGTGCCTAGGACAGGTCCAGTGGCTGTATTTAACGCTCTGCGGAGATTTGGGAGGCATAGGGCAGGTGGCACCAGCACACGTAACACTTTCTCATTGACTGTTAGTACCGCCCCTTGTGCTATTAATAGCCACAGGATCCTCTTTGGTACTGTGCCTTGGTACTGTGCCTGCTATTAGTGTTAAAATACAGATTATTATTATTATTATTATTATTATTAAAAAGGATTTATCTAGAGCGCAGCACATGAGGGCAGACAACACAGTTACAACACGATTCAATACAAGAAGAATCCAAGGGCCCTGCTCATTATAACTTACAATCTAAAACGGAGGGTTAAGTGAAACACAGGGTAAAAACTGTGGGGGATGAGCTAATGGAGAAGATAAAAGTACAGCTGATAGGTGGAGGCAGGATAGGCTTCTCTGAAGAGAAGGGTTTTCAGGGATCACCCAAAGGTGGACAGAGTAGGAGATATTGAATAAGGATTTTGTGGAAAAAATGGACTTTATAGGCACGTAGATATAAAAATAACAAATTTTAATCTAAATATTAAAATTTGTTATTTTTATATCTACGTGCCTATAAAGTAAATTTTTTCCACAAAATCCTTATTCAATTACTATTAGGACGTGGCACATTTTCTATTAGAGGTGTTTATTACCACCTAAGGGCACTTGTAATCAATCTAATCAGAGTAGGAGATAGTTTGACAGATTGGGGTAGGGAGTGCCAGAGAATGGGAGAGGCATGGAGGTGAGCATGGGAGAAGAGGACGAGAGCTAGAGAGAAGAAAGTCTTGGGAGGATCAAAGAGAAAGATTTGGTTGGTATTTTGGGACTAGGTTAGTGATGTAGCTGGGGGCCGAGTTGTGGATGGCTTTGTAAGTTGTTGTTAGTATTTTCACTTTAATTTGTTGGGTGAGGTCAATGGAGGAATTGAAACAGAGGGGTGGAGGACACTGAAGGTTGGCAAGGTGGATGAGTCTAGCTACAGCATTCATGATGGACGGAAGGGGAGATAGCCTATTGGAAGGTAATCCAATGAGGAGGGAGTTGCAGTAGTCAAGGTGAGAGATAACCAGGGAGTGAATTAAAAGCTTTGTGATGTCATTGGCTAGGAAGGGGCATATTTTGGAGATGTTGCGGAGGTTGAGGCGGCAAGCTTTGGACAGTGACTGAATGTGGGGCCGAAAGGAGAGTTCAGAGACCAGGATTTCTCCTAGCACCCTGCCACCATGCGAGGATGGGTTGATATCAGCAGTGGTGCGTCCATAAAGGGCGCAGGAGCGCCGCCCCCCTCTCCTATCACACTCTAATTACCATAGATAGTTTCATGCATTGCATGAATCTATCTATGGTCGCTGCTGACACCCCCTATTCAGGTGTCCGGCCCCTTTTCGGGCATCGGGCACCTGAATTACAGCGGTGGGGGTGTTTTTTGGATGCACCCGATTAGAGCCATAAGCTCTAATAGGCTCCCAAAAATGTGAGAAGCAGGCGCAGCGCTGTGCGTTTGCTTCTCACTCAGCTGTATGTTAGGAAAGCGAAGGAATTTGCTTTCCTAACATTGAACCGCCTCTCAGCCAATCAGGTGCACCGGGTCTGTGTTACCTGTCACCTGATTGGCTGAAGCGACAGGCGCTGTGATTATACGCCTATCAGGTGTCCAATCACAACACAGGATGAGAGGAGGAGCGGGCGGGAGAAGAAATCTGGGTCAAGGGAAGATGGAGGACATTGGACACCGCCTGCCGCCATCACTCGGTGCCCACTCGAGACCAGGTAAGTGCCGGACAGATGACGGGGGGCACAGTGGCAGCACTTGGGCACAGTGGGAGCGTTTGATGGGGCACAGTGGGAGCGTTTGGTACAGTGGCTGCAATTGATGTTTTTTTTTCCAGAATTTTTCAGTTGATTTGCGCCCCACCAAAAATTTTGAGCACCAGCCGCCACTGGTTGATAGTTGTGCCAACAATCTTGACAGGTGTTAGCGAAATCAAGCTGTACGCAGAGCACACAGCCAGATATCGTGTCTCTAATAGTAACACATTTAGTCTCAATGTTATAATGCATCTCAGGCATAATTCACTCACCTTCCATTCGATTCCCATTCATTCAAATCAAGAGACGTCATCACCAGACTGTTCTTATCTCGGCATCCCAGCAATCACTGGTCACTTGGAGCCTCACGGCTCCTTTTTATTATATCAAAAGGTCTCACCAACAGGAGGTGATTTGCTGCAGCAGATAATCACCTCCCCCATGGGAGTGGTCATCACAGGATGTCCCCTTCACACAGGAAATGTCCATATAAGGGCGTCCCTCTAACACAGGGGTCTCAAACTGGTGGCCCTCCAGCTGTTGCAAAACTACAAGTCCCATAATGCCTCTGCCTAAGGGAGTCATGCTTGTAACTGTCAGCCTTGCAATGCCTCATGGGACTTGTAGTTTCGCAACAGCTGGAGGGCCACCAGTTTGAGACCCCTGCTCTAACAGGATGTCCAATACAATACAATACATGAATACAACACAATACACTGATGGCTAAAGTCTTATGAGCGTGTCCGGGCAGGGAACGCGTGTATGCTCCTAGCAAGCGAAGCCGTATGGCTTTAAAACATGGACGCTTTCCCTGACTCTGAAAACGCTCACAAGCTCTCATATTACCGCTGATAGGAATCCTTATTCTACGTTATTCCATAGAATAATGCATATTCAGATTATACTATTATTGCTTGTGGAAAGGGAGGCTATCTGCAGCCGTGCACTACGAATCTCGACCATGCTGATCAGACACAGCAGAGACAAGAGCGCACATCTGTCTATAACCAATGATGTCGTCGCAGAGCGAGCATATCCCCTCCTCAACGATCGTCCGTGCTAATGCACAGAGGGCCCCTCGTCAGCGGACATATCCCCACGCTGCAAACATCACACTCCAACCTCAAGACATTTTCCACTACCAGACGGGATTCAACCAGCCTTAGACTGCCCCAGTCAGCTCTTTAGAGCGGGTTGCGGAAGTACTAACACTGGGTGACACTATGACAATATATAATAAATACATCTTCATAAAATTTTCCACGACACAGGGAAGTCAGGGGAAGGAGTATTAGAATATTTCTAATTGTTGGAGGCATTCAACCAAATAAACCCCCCCCCCCCCCCCAAAAAAAAGGGATCTTGTTTTTCTCGATCTGCTTTGGCATCATGTTATTTGGCTGATTTAGATGCAGGTTGCTGAATTCTTTAACTCAAATTGCAAATCTGGTAAAATTTTTATATCATTTTTACAAATGACCAAGCGCATTGTTCTCCAGACTGCACAGTAGAGCGACTTAAAAGAAAATCCCAGGCACAGCACAAATACTGCAAAATCCATCATCACCAAAATATTACTTAGCAAGCAAAACCGGAGCACAAGATGGTACAGTGTATTCTTCAAGAGTGGAGACTAGCATTTATTACATCTGCTTGAAGGTCTTGTCATTAGAAAAATAATTCAATTACTACGAGGTGAACACGGGTTGAGTCAACGCCCAGATGTGTCCCATTACTGGCAAGATGCTGGTCTGATGCAGTGTGTGCAAGAGGAAACTGTAGAATGTTCACTTTAATTGAAAGACACATCCTAAGTGTGTGGATGATGGCTGGAAAAGCCTCAACAGTCCAGGTGCAGAGGCTGTGCCTGTTCATTGTCTCTCTAATATGCCCTTCATCCCCTTGTGTTGACTTTCACCTTTGTCCATAAACCAAGAAGATGGTATAATGGTTCTCCACCGCTAAAAGTGCATCTAACCATAGAGGTTCCATTTTCACTTTCAATAATTTTTTATTTAAAATGTTTTCACGATTAGGAGTTCGCTTTTGATGGTTGTCACTGTTAATAATTTTACATAAAAAGAGAGCATTTGTAAAGTATCGCAGTCGACAATACTTAGAACAGGTTTAGGCTAATGATCAGTAATTTAGAGAAAATGTACAGTCCACAATATTCTCTCTGATGTTAAAGGAGAAGTTCCGGCAAAGCTTGTTTGGTTGTACTTCTCCTGTGGATCACAGGTGTGCAGTTCATTCTGCACTCTTATGGCCGGTTTTCCGCAGACAGTGGGCTGAAGCCCGCTGTCGGCTGACGTCACAGAGCCGGTCAAGACTCAGGCAAGTTTGCGACAATATGGTCGGGATCCGCCCACATGCCTGGACCAGCAACCCGGCTAAGCCATGCTTTAGGTAAAAAAAACTTCATTCAGGGTACAGCTACCCCCCCCCCCCCACCCCCACCTTTATACTTACCTGAGCCCAGTGTTGCCAACTGTCAGTATTTTTACTGGCAGCCAGTAGAAAATGGGCTCTTTTCTCCTGGCAGTAAATGTCAGTGACCGGAAAAGGCTGCCGCTAAAAAAAGTATGCCTGTGCTGCTCCGGGCGAGACCATCCGAGTGCCTGCTACAGTGTGTTCGAGTGGCACCAGTGGGGGGTGGGTCTGGCGGTGGCAGTGCTTGTAGTGTGATGTGATATAATTGTGCAAGGGAGTCGAGCGAAGCTGCTGGAGCCTCGTGTGCAGGTCTGCAGGATGGGAGCAAGGCAAGCCAGGATCGGGACTGTCAGTGCTGTTTGGACTGGAGTGGACTGAAGGGACCACCTGGCGTGGAGTGAGACTGTCACTGAGACTCAGGAGGTTATGTGTCGTGTCCTTCCACTGTCCCCTGATAGTTTCCTGATAACACAAGTTACTGGAGTCAGGCTGCACATGCTCAGTTTGGTGTGTATTGCTAGATTTTTTTTCTTTTTCTTGGGAGAGTGCATGTGATCAGCACATGGCCAATCAGCACTGATTAGACAGAGAGTCAGGGGTCCTGGACTCAGATAGGGCAGCTCACTGCAGTATGAAAACTACAAGCTTTACCAAGTCACAAGACTGCTATATACTGCTGATGAGAAAAGATATTTAGCAGTTTATATTTACTAAAACTATTGCATTTCCATGTTCTGTGTACTGTGGCACACCAGATATACAGTGCCTTGCGAAAGTATTCGGCCCCCTTGAACTTTTCATCCTTTTGCCACATTTCAGGCTTCAAACATAAAGATATAAAATTTAAATTTTTTGTGAAGAATCACCAACAAGTGGGACACAATTGTGAAGTGGAACGAAATCTATTGGATTTTTGAAACTTTTTTTAACTAAGAAAAAAATGAAAAGTGGGGCGTGCAAAATTATTCGGCCCCCTTGCGTTAATACTTTGTAGAGCCACCTTTTGCTGCGATTACAGCTGCAAGTCGCTTGGGGTATGTCTCTATCAGTTTTGCACATCGAGAGACTGAAATTCTTGCCCATTCTTCCTTGCAAAACAGCTCGAGCTCAGTGAGGTTGGATGGAGAGCGTTTGTGAACAGCAGTTTTCAGCTCTTTCCACAGATTCTCGATTGGATTCAGGTCTGGACTTTGACTTGGCCATTCTAACACCTGGATACGTTTATTTGTGAACCATTCCTTTGTAGATTTTGCTGTATGTTTGGGATCATTGTCTTGTTGGAAGATAAATCTCCGTCCCAGTCTCAGGTCTTTTGCAGACTCCAACAGGTTTTCATCCAGAATGGTCCAGTATTTGGCTGCATCCATCTTCCCCTCAATTTTAACCATCTTCCCTGTCCCTGCTGAAGAAAAGCAGGCCCAAACCATGATGCTGCCACCACCATGTTTGACAGTGGGGATGGTGTGTTGAGGGTGATGAGCTGTGTTGCTTTTACGCCAAACATATCGTTTTGCATTGTGGCCAAAAAGTTCGATTTTGGTTTCATCGGACCAGAGCACCTTCTTCCACATGTTTGGTGTGTCTCCCAGGTGGCTTGTGGCAAACTTTAGACAAGACTTTTTATGGATATCTTTGAGAAATGGCTTTCTTCTTGCCACTCTTCCATAAAGGCCAGATTTGTGCAGTGTACGACTGATTGTTGTCCTGTGGACAGACTCTCCCACCTCAGCTGTAGTTCTCTGCAGTTCATCCAGAGTGATCATGAGCCTCTTGGCTGCATCTCTGATCAGTCTTCTCCTTGTCTGAGCTGAAAGTTTAGAGGGACAGCCAGGTCTTGGTAGATTTGCAGTGGTTTGATACTCCTTCCATTTCAAAATGATCGCTTGCACAGTGCTCCTTGGGATGTTTAAAGCTTGGGAAATCTTTTTGTATCCAAATCCGGCTTTACTCTTCTCCACAACAGTATTACGGACCTGCCTGGTGTGTTCCTTGGTCTTCATGATGCTCTCTGCGCTTTCAACAGAACCCTGAGACTATCACAGAGCAGGTGCATTTATACAGAGACTTGATTACACACAGGTGGATTCTATTTATCACCATCAGTCATTTAGGACAACATTGGATCATTAAAGGAGTAGTAAAGTTACATGTTTTTTCACCTTAATGCATCCTATGCATTAAGGTGAAAAAACATTCGACAATACCGCCCCCCCCCGAGCCCCCGTTTTACTTACCTGGCCCCTCGAAAGTCCCACGCTCGTCCCCGTTATCCTCTTCGTTTTTCAGCCTGGCCGCCGATTGGCTACACTGGATGGATTGAAAGCAGCGCAGCCATTGGCTGGCGCTGCTGTCAATCACATCCAATGACGCGGCGCGTGGGGGCGGGGCCGAGTGATACAGTCGGCGGCTATGGCCGCCGCTGTATCACGGGAGCGCGCCCGCAATCACTCCACACCATGCGAGCTCACTCGCATTATGGTGTGGAGTCCTTGCGGGGAGGAGCCAAGACAGCCGCCGAGGGACCCCAGAAGACCAGGATCGGGGCCACTGTGTGCAAAACGAGCTGCACAGTGGAGGTAAGTATAACATGTTTGTTATTTTTGGGCAAAAAAAGGGGAAGCTTTAGTGCTCCTTTAAGAGATCCTCGCTGAACTTCTGGAGTGAGTTTGCTGCACTGAAAGTAAAGGGGCCGAATAATTTTGCACGCACCACTTTTCAGTTTTTTATTTGCTAAAAAAGTTTCAAAAATCCAATAGATTTCGTTCCACTTCACAATTGTGTCCCACTTGTTGGTGATTCTTCACAAAAAATTTAAATTTTATATCTTTATGTTTGAAGCCTGAAATGTGGCAAAAGGATGAAAAGTTCAAGGGGGCCGAATACTTTTGCAAGGCACTGTAGTGAATGCCGGCTCCTGGGTTTAGTAATACTTTAAAACTGTAATTTTTTTACATTTTCAAAATGTCCTTAAAAACATGGTCGTGTCATGTCAGTAAATATCAGTCCAGTAGGTTAGCAACCCTGGCTGAACCCGATCTCGATCCAACGATGTGCATGGGAGGAGAACCTCTCTTGGCTCGCTTGCTTCTCATTGGTTCAGACACAGCAGTGGGAGCCATGGGCTGACAGCCATGCGGTCAATCACAACCACTGAGGAAAAGGTAGCTTGTTCTGGAGGCATTCAGCCAGGAGTGCTAGCAGGGAACCCGAGAAGAGGAGAATCAGGGCTGCTCTGTGCAAAACCATTACACGGAGCAGGAAAATAGGATTTTTATAACAGCTTACCTGTAAAATCCTTTTCTTGGAGTACATCACGGGACACAGAGCGACATAGTCATTACTAATGGGTTATATAGTTACCGTCAGGTGCTGGCACTGGCAACTTCCAAAACCGGAAGTACCCTCCCCTATATAAGCCCCTCCCATCCGGGAGCACCTCAGTTTTGTAGCAAAGCAATAAGTGTCCCCAAAGAGGGGCGGGAGCTCTGTGTCCCGTGATGTACTCCAAGAAAAGGATTTTACAGGTAAGCTGTTATAAAAATCCTATTTTCTTTCTCGTACATCACGGGACACAGAGCGACATAGTCATTACTAATGGGATGTCCTAAAGCAATGCCAAATGAGGGGGGGGATACACCATATATAAGCTGAGCGCTATCAGACATGAGGATCTTTTGCGGCCTGCAACACACTGCGCCCAAAGGCGACATCCTCCTGACTTCTAACGTCCACCTGGTAGAACCTAGTAAACGTGTGTACTGAAGACCATGTTGCGGCCTTACAGACTTGAGCCAGGGAGGCCTGGTGATGCACTGCCCATGAAGTTCCAACTGCTCTCGTGGAGTGCGCCCTAACTTTGAACGGAGGCGGTCTACTTCTCAAGCTATAGGCTTGTATTATGACCTGTCGAATCCACTTGGCTAAAGTAGATTTTGACGCTGCCTGACCCTTTCTGGGGCCTTCCGGCAGAATAAACAAAGTATCCGTTCTGCGAATCTGAGCAGTGGCTTTTAGATAAGCTTTAACTGCTCTTACTACATCCAAAGAATGCAATAACTTTTCCTCTACCGAAGTAGGCTTGGGGAAAAAAGAAGGAAGAACCACATCTTGGTTCAAATGAAACCTCGATACCACCTTAGGAAGAAAGGCTGGATGAGGACGTAACACTACTCTGTCCTTATGGATAACCAGATATGGCTCTTTACAGGACATAGCTGCTAATTCCGATACTCTTTTAGCCGAACAAATGGCTACTAGAAAAATCAATTTCCTGGTGAGAAGCACTAAGGAAATATGCTGTAATGGTTCAAATGGTTGTTTCTGTAGAACCGACAGAACCAAGTTTAGATCCCATGGACATATGGGAATATTAACCGGAGGACTAATACGCATCACTCCTTGTATAAAGGCTTTGACTAGTGAATGCGAAGCCAAGGGCCTTTGAAAAAATATTGACAAGGCCGAAATCTGACCTTTGATAGTACTCAAGGCAAGCTTCCTATCTACAGCCCATTGTAGGAAGTCCAGAATTCTACCTATTACGTATTTACGTGGATGCCATTTCCTGGCCTCACACCAGGCGATGTACGCCTTCCAGATTCTATAGTAGATCTGCCTGGATACCGGTTTCCTGGCATTGATCATGGTAGACACCACAGCATTAGAGAGCCCTCTCCTTTTTAGAATGTGGGCTTCAATAGCCAGGCCGTCAAACCTAGGGCTGGTAAGGAAGGGTGGTATATCGGTCCCTGCGAAAGCAGGTCCGGACGATGTGGGAGGGTCCAAGGACTCCCCACAGACATTTTTACAATCTCCGCGTACCATGCTCTTCGGGGCCACGCTGGAGCCACCAGAATCACTGGTTTCTTTTCTACCCTGATTCTGCGGAGTAATCGAGGTAACAATTGTGGCGGTGGGAATGCATATATCAGCTTGAACTGATCCCAAGGGAACACTAGGGCATCCGAGCCGCACGCTAGGGGATCCCTTGTCCAAGAGACAAACCTGTCCACTTTCGTGTTGAACCTGGATGCTAGCAGATCTACATCCGGTGTTCCCCACCGCTGACATATTGTCCGGAAAACCTCGGGATGAAGGGACCATTCCCCTGGGCATAATTGTTGGCGACTTAGAAAGTCCGCCTTCCAATTCTCCACCCCTGGAATGAATACCGCAGATATGGCTGGGACATATCTTTCTGCCCATCTCAGGATGTAATTTACTTCCCTTTGGGCTGCACGACTCCTGGTGCCCCCCTGACGATTGATATATGCCACTGCTGTGGCATTGTCTGACTGAACTCTGACAGGGGACCCTTGGAGTTTGGATGTCCATGCTACTAGGGCATACCGGGCTGCTCGTATCTCTAAGAGATTGATGGGCAGGGCCTTTTCCGCATCCGACCATCTGCCCTGGAGAGACCATTGCTCCAGTACTGCTCCCCAGCCTAAAAGGCTGGCATCTGTAGTGACCACCTTCCAAGAAATCGGACTGAAGGATTTCCCTCTTTCCAGATTCCGGGGAACCAACCACCAACGGAGGCTTCTGCGAACGGAAGGGGACAAGGACATTGGTACGTCCAGAGCCTGAACTTTTTTGTTCCAGGCTGACAGTATGGCCCTTTGCAACTTCCTTGAATGGAATTGACCGTAGGGTACTGCTTCGAATGATGCCACCATTTTTCCCAGCAGCCTCATGCACAGGCGTATGGATGGCTGTCTTTTTGAACCCACTAAGTGGATCAAATCTCTCAAAGACGACCCCTTTTCTCGAGGCAAGAAAATTTTTCTCTGGTCTGAATCCAGCCTTAGCCCCAAGTATTCCAGACTTTTGACTGGTTTTAGGGCTGACTTGTCTCGGTTGATAATCCAACCGTGATATTCCAGATACTTGATTGTCTCGTGAACAACCACTTCTAGTTTTTCCACTGAGTGGTCTATCAGCAACAAGTCGTCTAGATATGCCATTATCGTTACACCTCGTGTTCTTAGATTGGCCAATAATGGGGCCAGAATTTTTGTGAACACTCTTGGTGCTGTGGCCAGACCGAAGGGTAAGGCTCTGAACTGAAAATGGCGCCCTTCTATCGCAAAGCGTAGAAATTTTTGGTGGGCTGGAAAGATGGGGATGTGCAAATAAGCATCTTTGATGTCGATCGAGGCTAACCATTCCTCCCCTTGTAGGGCAGTGGCCACCGATCGGATCGACTCCATCCGGAAAGTCCTGATATGTAGGAATTTGTTTAGCCCTTTTAGATTTAATATGGGCCTCACGTCCCCGTTTGGCTTCGGAACTGTAAAGAGGTTTGAGTAAAACCCGAACCCCCATTCTTCCAGGGGGACCTCTATAATTACTGCTTGAAGCAATAATTGTTCCAGTGCCAACAGGAGGGATCCTCTCTTCTGGGGATCCCTTGGCACGTTCGACCTTATAAAGCGGGAAGGAGGGGAGTTTTTTAACTCCAATTTGTATCCCAGATTTACTGCGGAGAGCACCCATCTGTCTTGGATCGTGTCCCGCCAGGTTTCTGTGAACAACTGAAGTCTTCCCCCCACCCGATTGGGTGGGGGCAACCCTTCATGCATTTGACTTTGGGGGAGGTTTTGTACCTCTCCTGCTCCAGGGCTTCTTGTTACCCTGCAACTGTCCCTGATTTTTACCTCCGGGATTTGACCGGGGAGGCCGTCGGAACTGTTTCACAGCCGATGTCCTAGGGACTGGAGAAGCCGGCCTCTTAAAAGAGGGACCTCTAACTCTATTTTTGACCGGCAAGAGTGTACTTTTACCGCTGGAAATTCTCTGGATATACTTGTCCAGGTCTTCCCCGAATAAGCGCTCCCCATGGAATGGGAAGCTGACCAGCAATTTTTTACAGGGAGCTTCAGCAGACCAGTTTTTGAGCCATAGAAGCCTGCGCATATGTACTACAGACAGCGTAAGGCGGGAGGCCTGATGGATTGAATCCTTTATAGCGTCCACCGCAAAGCATAAGGCTCTAGGTAGATCAGCTAGAGCAAGAGCCTGCTGATCTGGCACGTCCCTTAAGACCTGTTTCAACTGATCCTTCACTGCTTGGCAGACCCCTATAGCTGCCACTGCTGGTTGTGTCACCAATCCTGCTGTAGAAAAAGCAGATTTCAATAAGGACTCCAATTTTTTATCTATTGGGTCCTTGAACATTTGGACATTTTCCACCGGACATGTCAGTGATTTATTCACACAAGAGATGGCTGCGTCCACTGTAGGGACCTTCCATTTTCTGACGAACTTATCCTCCATAGGATAGACCACCGGAAATCTCTTGGGGGGAGTAAATATTTTGTCAGGATGCTCCCAATCCTGGTAAATGAGCCCCTCCAGTAAAGGATGGATCGGAAAAGAACAAACAGTCTGGGGAGCTTTTAGCGACCCCAACGAGGAGACAGAAGAGGAGGATGGCTCCGCAAGTGGCATTTTAAATGCTGATCGGACCATATTAGTCAGGGACTGCACCCATAACCTCTCAGCATGTGATGCTGAGAACGGCTCCTCCACTGTTGATTCCTCTACAACTGAATCAACCTCATCCTGATCCCCCTCAGGTAGGTCGTTCTCTGTATGGGACTGTTGCTCTGTTAACAGGCACTCTGAGGGAGGAGACGGAGATCGAGCGCTTTTCTCCTGTGACAGGGAAGCAGCAATTAGTGCTGACAATCTCTCTTCCAGCCCTCCCAGAGCTGAGGAAAAAACCTCCTCTGTTACATACACAGGAGCAGGTGAACTGGGGACAGCCACAGTACCAGGTACTCCTGGGGGTGCCCTACGGTCACTAACCTCTGATTCTTCAGGGGAGACTGGTGCAGCCAAAGCATGCCCAAGATCCTCAGAGCCCGATGGAGACCCCCTATTCCTCCTGGAATTTCTAGTCCCGGAGTTTTTAGACGGCATATTCCTAAGCCACAAAGCTGAGGTATTCCAGCCAAAAATACACCAGTTACTGATAATAGTCTAGCATAAATGCTGCTATAATAAACAGTTGGTGTCTACTAATGTGCCTTTCTAGGGGATGCCTGTATCAACCGCTTGCTGTATGCCTTTAAATGTTGCCAGCTCTGTCTCTGTACTTCATAGCCAGCTTACTGCAATAATGTGGCTTTTTAAAAACCTGCTGGGACGCCCGCACATGCGCAGAAGCGCTGCGGCGCGCACAGAGCGTCATCCCCCAGGCCCCGCCCCTTTTTCCGGCCACCTCTATATATAGAGGCGCGTGCACGCGCACGCGCGCGGCCACGTGCGCCTCGGCGCTAATTTTCAAACATGGAAACCAGGGACAGGAGCCAGGGCCCCCTTTGCCGCAGGCCGGGGGATAGACGAACACTGCAACATGGCAGAGGAAACAGTTTCCTGTAGGAGAACTCACCAGCTGCCTGGACTTTGCTCTCTGAGAAGAAACTAGTCCATATGACAAGAAAAACATTCCACAGCGGCCTCTAGTGGACAAACACAGGTACCGCAGTTTAATATACTAAACATATATAAAAAAAACATTCTTTTTTTTTTTTTTTTTCTTGACCACCATTAAAAATTATTACATTTTTTTAGTAGTTACAGGCATGCACAGATATTAGCGGGAATACCGTTAGGTAACAGACAGAAAGACAAATTAGGCTTGGGGGTCCCCCAATAGAACCAAGTTCCTGGGGGCCCCCACTTACCTGTTCCCCGCCGCAGGACTTTGTTTGGTCCACAAAAGCCCAAACTTCACCTATCACGGCAGGCATTGTAATCAAACCTTCAGGGACCGGGTTCCCAAGGATTCCACTCCCCTGGACCTGTATTGCACCCTGCACAGAAAACATCTTGGTCGTGGGTATGACCAGAGCTCTGGATCCCAGGGTCCAGCTCTCCTAAGAGAAGCATTACAGGCAGAACCTTGCTCTTCTCTGCAAGGCCCGGGTACCGACCGTTTAGCTATGAAGCTTTTTTGGTCGGATCCGGAATAGCTTACTGAGGCCCAAAAGAACCTGTACGCAAGCTCAGTGAAAAACACATGTTTCTTCTTGGCCAACACCTTAGACACTGGCAAAAAAAACTGAGGTGCTCCCGGATGGGAGGGGCTTATATAGGGGAGGGTACTTCCGGTTTTGGAAGTTGCCAGTGCCAGCACCTGACGGTAACTATATAACCCATTAGTAATGACTATGTCGCTCTGTGTCCCGTGATGTACGAGAAAGAAAGTGAGGAGGATAAGAGAAGGGGAAGGTGGATGAACAAAGGTATTGAGGGATAATATGGCTTAAAGCGGAGTTCCACCCAAAAATGGAACTTCCGCTTTAAGTGCTTGTGACCCCCTGACATGCCACATTTGGCATGTAATTTTTTTTGGGGGGGGGGCGGGTACCCTATTTTTACAGGAACCCAGCTCCCACTTCCTCCCCTGGCGCTGCGGTGCCGAAGGAAGATCACCTCTTCCCCCACCCTGTAATCTTCTGGGACACGTCACAGGTCCCAGAAGATTGCCCGGCCGCGTACAGCGCGGCTCGCGCATGTGCAGTGCGCGCCCGGCTGTGAATCCACAGTTAGAATGCCGGCGCCACGGAGAGGAGCGTGGGGCTTTGTGCGCCCGCATCACTGGACCGTGGGACAGGTGAGTGTCTCAGAAGTCGGCAGCTACACTTTTTGTAGCTGCTGACTTTTAAATGGGTGGAACTCCTCTTTAAAGCAAAAGAGGACACCCCCCCCCCGATTGGGGGGTAGGATGAGGAGAGTAGAGATTTAGAGCCGGTTCACACTGGGGCGGCACGACTTTGGGGGCGACTCAGCAAGGCGATCTCAAGATGACTTGAGAGGTGACTTGCAAAATGACTTCTGTATTGAAGTCAATGCAAGTCGCCCCCAAAGTCGTACAAGAACCTTTTTTCTAAGTCGGAGTGACTTGCGTCGCTCCTATTAGAACGGTTCCATTGAATAGAGCGGAGCGCGACTTGTCAGGCGGCTGAGTCGCCTGACGAGTCACCCCTATGTGAACCGGCTCTTAGGGGAAGTTAGAGATGGCTTTGGAGTTTCTAATGTGCTTTTCCCTATGATAATATTTTAACTTCCATTTGGTAGTGAGGCATGGGCATATTGGATTCATGGGGACCCTACTTTGAGATATTTCTTGTGAGTGTCCAAAAAGTATTTTTGTGAATTTCTCATTGACGAAGAAAATAGAAGAGATTTCTTTTTCACCTTGAGAGTCTCACTGACTTCCAAGGCTTGAGTAGTGTGGTCAGACATGCAGTGCTACAGGAGCCATAAGGTTTTGTTCTTGGGTAGGGGAGGGACCCAGCACCAAGCATTCATTCTTGTAATGGGACTCCCATGTTGTAGGACTTGTTGCAGTAGGGATTATTGGAAAATAAAAGAGAAACTGGCACCTCTAAGTTAGAACTGTAACATTTTAATATAATACAGGTGCATTAGAAGTTAGGGAGGTAAGGCACATGTCCATCCACGCTGGCATGGCGTCTGTCCCTGCGCAACAGCGTTCACACAGCTATCTTTGCCTGGAGGAAGGGGTATCTTGGCCGGCAGGATCTCTGTAGAAAGACCCATTTCTTTGCCACTATCAAAGATCATATAGAATGTGAAAAACATATGTGCATATGTTGCAAAGATTGCAAATGCTCCTATATGTTTTATACATTTTATTGGTTGTGGTCAGACATGCAGTGCTACAGGAGCCATAAGGTTTGGTTCTTGGGTGGGGGAGGGACCCAACAGCAAGCATACGTTCTTGTAATGAGACTCCCATGTTGTAGGGATTATTGCAAAAGACCCATTTCTGTGTCACTGTCAAAGATCATATAGAATGTGAAAAACATATGTGCATATGTTGCAAGGATTTTATAAATTTTATTGGTGATCAGTTTTCAATATACACTGCCCTCTCACTAGTATTCTCCTTTGGAAGATGACCACAATGAATATTTAATGATTAGAACATTTGCTCTATCCTCCACAGTAAAGTAATAAGAGCATTATTGTTGGCAGTCTTCCTGCAGACCTGGTTTAGAGTGGGAAATATGACCCATATTGATTTTTTTTTTTTTCCTTCTGAAAAGCAAGCCCTATAGATTCCTTGTTTCTGGGATACACAATAAAACCTGTTTCTATGTATGTATGCTGCTTATCATGTGCTTACATACTACCTTGAGTATATTCGCACTATCTATGTACCCCCAGCTTCGCCATCATCCATCCATTAAAGTTATTTGGCACAGTCTATCCAATCATATACAAAGTTGCTAAAATAGTAGTATATCTCAACTCCCAAGTCACCACAACACTGCTCAGTATTAAGCCTCATACACACGATCGGACTTCCATCTATCTGACTTTTCCGTGGATTTTGGTCCGAAGGGCGTTGGCCGTGAACTTGTTCTGCATACACACGGCAGAACATTTTCAGCCAACATTCACCAAACCACGTGGTTTTTCAGCTTTTTACCGCCACCCTTTGGGCAACTTCTGCTATTGTTGTCTGATGTTTAGCATTGGTCCCGAGCATGCGTGTTTGTACTTTGGATTTTAGTCCGATGGACTTTAGTACACACGATCGGATGATCCGACGTAACTCATTTGTTGTCGGAAAGTTTGAGAGCATGCACAGCGAACATTTGTCCGTGGAAATTCTGACAAAAATTGACCGATTGTCCTTTCCAGTATATTATGTTACAACACTCCTGATGAATGGCTGTAATGCCAGGAAACGCGTTGAGTGCCCCTAGACGCCCCAAGTTATCTGTCCCTACAATGTTTTTCAACCCAATTACCTTATTATGTACAGTTATTATGTTGAATTCCTTTTTGTATTGCATGCTATGTAGCAGCATATTTAGTGTAAGTCATGCGACTACCTATTTATTTGATACAATATTTTTTACAATGTAACAATAAATTATGTGCTGTAAATTTTATGTTTCTGTTGAATATCTGACATGGTGGTAGCCTCACTCAAAGTCCCACAGCTCTTCTTTTTCTCTGATGGAGCATACAGACGGTCGGATTGTCCGATAAAACACGTCCATCGAACTGTTGTCGGAAAGTCCGATCGTGTGTGCGGGCCTTTACAGGCGGTCCCCAGGTTACAAACAAGATGGGGTCTGTAGGTTTGTTAAGTTGAATCTGTTTGTAAGTTGGAACAGGTACATTTTTCAAGTGTAGCTCCAGCCAAAAAAAAAAATTTTTAAGCTTTTTGTATAGCATAGGGAAGGGTTAACACCCATGTAAAGTTTGTTTTGCCGTCTGTGCCCCTGTTCAGAAGATTTCACCTCATTTTCTGTCCCAATGACAATTGGATTTTGAACGTTTTGGGTTGTTGTGGAAACAAGGATTGGTGATAAAGCTTCAGTGGAGACACCTTTTTCACATAATAACTCTAATGCCACATACACACGATCGTTTTTAATGTCATTGAAAAAATGAAATTTTTTAATTTGGTCATTAAAAACGATCGTGTGTAGTAGGCTCCAGAGCATTTTTGATGACATGAAAAAATGGCCATTAAAAATTTGGAACATGCTCTAATTTTTCTCGTCGTTTTTCACGTCGTCGTTTTTCTCGTCATGAAAAACGGCCGCGTGTAGGCTTTGACGTGAAAAAAACGCGCATGCTCAGAAGCAAGTGATGAGACGGGAGCGCTCGTTCTGGTAAAACTAGCGTTCATAATGGAGATGGCACATTCGTCACGCTGTAACGGACTGAAGAGCACGAGGCTAAAAAGCATGAATCGTCTCTCACCAAACTTTACTAACACAAGGATCAGCAAAAGCGTCCCAAAGGGTGGCGCCATCCGAATGGAACTTCCCCTTTATAGTCCCGTCGTACATTTCGTACGTCACCGCTCTTTGCTCGAGCATTTTTTTTCATGATAGTGTGTAGGCAAGGCAGGCTTGAGAAGAATCACGTCGAGAAAAACAGTTTTTTCTCGTCATGAAAAACGGTTGTGTGTACGCGACATTACAGGAGTGAATTTTCCTTCCTAGGGATAGATTTCCTCTCACTTCCTGTTGTCTCCTTCCATTTGTAAGTCGGATGTTTGTAGCTAGGGGACCACCTGTATTGAGAGTGATCATTTTGGACACCAGATTTTTAGGTGTACAAGGTTTGGTGCACTACAATTTAGTACTAACATTTCACACTATTAGATTTAGTTTGAGTTTGGTTATCTTTTGGGGTTCAATTTCAGGTTTAGATTCAGGGTTGAGATCTCAAGCATCCAAAAAATATCCCACATTTCTTTAATTACCTAAAAATAACGTACAACCACAAATTTTGTTTGGGAACAGCTTGAGTCAATAGTGAATTAGTCTATGGGAAGAAAAGTCAAAACCGCGCACACCAACAAAGCCCAAGTGTCAGGCTGATCAAATCGGCTGTATCCAGGCCACTCATTGGCACATTTCACCCCACCCACGTGACTAAGCTTTGTTGAATTGGGAGTGGCCCACATGGAGCCAGGCTGGAAGCCACCTTTATCGGTCTGAAAGTTGGGCTTAGTTGGTGTGCACCATTTTTTATTTTCTTCTCATAGATTGTGGGCATAGAGCCGGTGTTTTATCGAGATGGTTCCCCTATCGGATAGGGTCGGGCCTCGACTGCCCAGGCGCAGCGCATGCGCAATCGGAGCCGACGGAAATCTCTGAGCCTGAACAGCTGTTCGTCAGCTGTAGACGGAGAATGCGCAATCAACACGGCGCTCACTCCCGATGCTCGGGGCTGCTTATACACGCCGCTCGCTCTATACAGCAAGGGGCGGATGCTTTTCTCAAAGGGGCGGATATGGTTAGAGGCATGATGGCCGGTGCTTTTTTTGAAAGGGACGGGTGTGTTATTGAGCAGTGCTTTTTTGGGGCATGGTTTTCTCAATAAACTACACGTCTGCAGGGCGTGTTTACACAACTCAAGGGCGGGTTTTCCAATGTCTCAAGGGCAGGTTTTTCAATGTTGATGGGCGGGTTTGCAGGACCTATTTAACTAACACAAGCCATTTGCCACAGTATTAGTGCGGATTTTGATGTTTTGTTGCAGATCTGAGCATTTGAGAAAAGCATCCGCCCCTTGCTGTATTGAGATCTGAACATTTGAGAAAAGCATCCGCCCCTTGCTGTATCGAGATCCGAGCATTTGAGAAAAGCATCCGCCCCTTTCAAAAAAGCACTGCCCATCATAAAGCACTGGCCATCATGCCTCTTTAAACCATATCCGCTCCTTTGAGAAAAGCATCTGCCCCTTGCTGTATAGAGCTAGCGGCGTGTATAACCAGCCCCGAGCATTGGGAGCGAGCGGCGTGTTGATTGCGCATGCTCCGTCTACAGCTGACGAACAGCTGTTCAGGCTCAGAGATTTCCGTCGGCTCTGATTGCGCCTACACAGTCCAGGCCGGACCCGCACCTTATCCGATAGGGGAACCATATCGATATAACACCAGGACCAGCTGTCTTCAGGACTGCACCAATTAGTGCGAGCCATCAGAGTCTGGGATGGGAACCTGGAGCAATATCTGTAGCTTTCTATGGTCAATAGTGAATTGGTAATGCACATTAAAGTTACATAGTTTGGTTGAACTAGATGCATCTTTTTTTTTTTTTTTTTTTAATCTATCGAAAAACATAAACAAATAGAAAACCTCCCTATGCAGAACCCTATACCCCCAACTGATCCAGAGGAAAGCAAAAAAAAAACACCAATAAAGCGTGGTCCCAGCAGGGGAAAAATGTCCTTCCTGATCCACTAGGAGACAGTCAGACTTATCCTGGGGCAACCTGGTGTTATTTTGTGTATTTAGGAAAGCATCCAGCACTTTTTTTTAAATCTACTGAGCTGGCCAGAACTAGTTATAGAGGAAATCTATTCCACATTTTCACAGCTCTTATTGTGAAGAAGCTTGGAGTAGAGCATAGTAGTAGTAGAGAATGCCTGTATCCTTGTCCTTTGCAGTGACCTGAAAGTGAACAACTCTACACCAAGTTCTCTATTGCCTCGTTTCCACTGAGCGGATCGGTACGGTACGCTATTTTGGGTGTTTCCATTATGAAAGCGTGCCATAAAACTGAACCATACCGCACCATTCTGGGTCCTGCTTCAGATGTGGGGCCATAGAAAATGGAACGGTTCGATTAGGGCGGAGCTACAATACATTCCACTGATTGGCGGACAAGCTAGGCATTTTTTTTTAAAACCCTGAATGGCCCCTGACGGGTCCGACTTGCAGTGGAAACGCTCACCAGAATAGACCGGACCATTCAAACCGTTCCAAACTGTACCGAACCGTTCCGCTCAGTGGAAACGAGGCATATATGGACCACCTATGTATTTTATACACGGTGATCATATCCCCCTTAATCTCATCTTCTCAAGAGAGAATACATTCACTTCAGCTCATCTCTCCTCATAGTTGAGCATCTCCTTGCCCCTTGTTAGTTTGGTTGCCATTCGCTCCACTTTCTCCAGTCCTCTGAAAACCTTTTTTGAGAACTGGAGCCCAAAACTGAACGACATATTCCATATGAGGTCTTTCTAATGATTTGGGGGAAAGGGGATTACTTGTATCCATCTGTAGCGGGGGTTAACTTTTAGGGGGAGTGCAAGGGTGGAAGTATGACCCAATGCACTGATTGTTAGAGAATCTGGGACCTTTATTATTGGTTCTTGGAGGACTCTGGTGGTGTGAGGTTCCCTGCGGCCTGCAGGTGGCGTTGTTGCCCTGGGCCGGAGTTGAACTCTCACCGCAAGACTGCATCCCTTTTTGTCCTTTTCCGGCGCTTGTACAGCGGGGCGGGGAACCTGCTGTGATGCAAAGGGAGAGGGGGATAAAAGGGGCGGACGCCCTGAACACGGGGTTCAGAGTCGGAGGTCAGAGTTGCGCCCAGGCACCTTCAGCCTGGATGCCGGCGTTCCGGGCTCAGGTGCCCTTGACCTGGCCGGAGCGGGAGATGGAGTCCATCCCAGGCACCTTTAGCCTGGGGTGAGGTACTATTAAATAGGCCTGGGGCCTGGTACCTTCGACTGGGTCCTGCAAGGGTGGAGGAATCCGAGGGGGCCCTAAAGCCTTGGGTGCCCGAGTCTGAGGTGAGGAGGCCAGGGAGCGTAACCCCTCCGAACAGTCCGGTGCAGCATTGCTGGTGACGGTGGCGCCTCTAACTCTCTTGGACCGATGTCTTCCCTCTGATAGGGGCTGCGTCTAGCCAAGGTAATTCACTCTCTGTTCTACACAGTCGGTGGCAACGACTGTACGCCATGACCATTGGTGACATCACAATGGTTGGTTCTACCTAAGGATTGTGCCTCGACCTACTCCCCACCTATACTGAACTGTTCTTTGGTCACAACCTGTCTGTGCTAAGTGACGATTTATTGCTGTTGAAGAATAAATACGAGTTGGACCTTTTCAGTGGTGTGGAACTCCAGTTACTGGGAGCAGAGGGGGTCATTTACAGAAGAGACTTGGCTCTGGGTTATACACACGACCCGATGGTAAAATAGGTTCTGGCCTTCACCTCTATCCAAAAGAGGACATGGGTCGTGGTGTATCTCGTCCCTCCTCCCATACTCCCCCCTAGACAAGACAACAAGCCGAGAAGAAGGGGTGAGAGGGGTGAGGTCGCTACACGTCTTTGGAGTCTATACCTCTTTTATACAAAAAAATATTTTGCTACTTTTTTGAAACTGTAGCTTGGCATTGCATGTTTTAATAATAGGTCTATGATCTACCAGAACATCCAAATCTTTCTTGACCATTGACTCCCCCAGCTGGTCTCCTCCCAGAATGAAGAATTCATGCTGGTCAAAATTGGAAAAAAATGCTGTACAGTGTATATATAAGCAGCCTGTTCAGTCCACCTCACACTTTTTAGAAGTAATTTTGAGATCTGGGAACCTCTTCTTTACTTTCTTTCTTGTAATGTTTGTCACCTGCTGTAAGCTTCCAGTTTACTCGCATTTAGAGAACATGATTAATCAAAGTAAGTACGCAGTAAGTGGGTTCCTGCAGCCACCAATCATATTCAGACCTGCCATGGAATTTTGAACGGATTGGTGACGCGCTGAGTAGAGAGAGAGAGAGAGGAAGATGCATAGTACAGGCTTTAGGGAGCTTACTCATTCCCACATGTAGGAGCTTGCTGTAACAGATTGAAGAGAGCTTAGATTAATGAAAACTGAGTGGGTTTTAGCACAATCCAATTACACAGACAGTTGAAGGATAACAATACTTTTAACTAAGTTGGGGGCCAACTGCCCCTCTAGCTTCTCCCATGTCTCTGCAGACTTACTAGTAGGCCCCCATGGCGAAAAGGCAGTACGCTGCGACAGTACCGGCAGAACACTACACTCTACCAGCTCAGTGATTATGACTAAAGTACTACTGCAGCAAGTAGAAAAGGTTTCTGGTTTATCTGAGGTCACTAGTAGACAGGGCTGGAAAGGGGAGGGTGGGGTTGTTGAGGTAGGAGAGGCAGCTGCCCTGGGCATAATGTTGTGAGGAGGGGCAAGGGGGCCCGCTCGCATGCAACCTACCACACATTTTCATCCAGGCCTCCATCAGCATTGGACCTACACAGGATTTGTGCACAGTCAGCTCTTGACTGATGACATCTATTGCAGAGCATGGCAGAAGTAAGTAGTGGAAGTCTTCCTCTGCTGGCTTTTGTGTTTATAAATTACAGCGGCGATTGGTTAGCTGCCGAATCCTGTGTGGGTCCCATGCTAAAGAAAGTCTGGATGGGATCAGGGAGTGCATTTCCTCTTACGTGCCCCTCATTCTGTATGCAATGCTGTACATTCTCTATTCCGCACTCCCTCATTTCGTATTCTGTGCTGATCAAGCCGTATTTTGCACCCCTCATTCTGTATCAAATGCAGTACATTCCCTATGCTGCCGGGCGTCATTCTGTATTCCATTTTACTTTTCCTATGCCGCACCCCTCATTGCATATGCCATGCTTTATATTCTTAATGGCGCTGACCCCCCCATTCCATATGTTGTCTGTTCATATTCCTCACCACCCCATTCCATAAGCCATGCTGTCTGGTCCCTATGCTGCCAAGCCCTGTTCTGTAGTGCTGTATGTTCCTATTCTTCACCACCTTGTTATGTGTACAGTGCTGCACATTTCCTATTCCACAACGCCTCATAAAGTTTGCCATGCTACATGTTCTCTGTTCAACAATGCATACTTCCATAACACATGCTGTACTTCCCTTATTCCACACTGCCTCATTCAGTATGCTGTATTTTAGGCAGTATGCTGTATATAGTGTTGTACGTTCTCTCTTTCGCACCTCCGCATTCTGTAAACCATGCTCTATGTTGCCTATTCCGCAATGCCTCATTCCATTCTGTACATTCCATTTTCCACACCACCTCATTCAGTATGCCATGCTATACCTTCCCTATTCTGCACTTCTCAGTCTTTTTGCCAGGCTATATGCTCCCTATTCTGCAAAGCCCCATTCTTTAAGCCATTTTGTACATTTTATATTCCACACAGACCCATTATGTAAACCCCGTAAATTCCCTTTTTGCTCAGAACCTTAACTGTTAAGCCTCGTACACACGACCGAGAATCTCGTTGTGTAAAAAAACAAACCGTTTTTCTCGACGAGATTCTTGTCAAGCTTTTCAAAATTCTTGCATACACACTGTCAATTCCAAATCTCGTCGTTGTAAAGCGCGGTCACGTACAACACGTATGACGGCAGTAAAAAGGGGAAGTTCGATTCCAATGGCGCCACCCCTTGGGCTGCTTTTGTTGATCGCGTGTTAGTAAAAGTTTAGGGAGAGACGATTCGCGCTTTTCAGTCTTCGTGCATTCAGTTCGTTTTAGCGTGACGAATGTGCTATCTCCATTACGAACGCTAGTTTTACCAGAAGGAGCGCTCCCGTCTTATACTTGATTCTGAGCATGCACAATTTTTTAAGACTCTGAAAAGCCTACACACGACCGGTTTTCTTGTCGGGAAACTGGCCGACGAGAATCCCGACAAGAAAACGAGAATCCTGACGAGAAAATAGAGATCAGGTTCTCTATTTTTTCTCGTCAAGATTCCCGGCAGTTTTCTCGACGAGAAACCATACACACGAACGGTTTTCTCGGCAAGAAAGCTCTCCCAACAGTTTTATTGTCGCTTCTTGATGAGAAAACCGGTCGTGTGTACGAGGCTTAAGGGTACTTTTAGATCAGTGTGTCTCGACCTTTTTTTAGTCAAGGCACCTTTTGAAATTATGGACAGCCTCGAGGCACCCTAAAATGTAAAAAACTATTCTAATAGTTTTACATAATGCATCAACATCCACACACGTAGGACACCCAACGTTGGAAGTGATTTTTTTTTTTTCTTCCAAAGCAAATACAGTAAACTTTTGCACACTGGGACTGACTAGTATTCCAATGTTTCTCGTCTCCCTCAATTTCTCGCCATCACTCAGCTAATGTGACCCCCAGTGCTGAGGGAGAGAGGCAGAAGAGGGTCAAACAAGGATACTGTGGAGGCGACATTATCAGTTAAGGAGAATGTCTATCATTGGTTGTTAGGATGCCAGTGTCTAGAAAGTCATATTGGTGTATAATGAAAACCTGTGGCTTTGTGTAACTAAAAGGCAGGCATTATCCACCTGCTGGCTTGTATACAATTTTTGATACATTTTTAGGCATTTTGCCATGGCGCCCCTGAAGAAGCCTCAAGGCACCCCAGGGTGTCTGGGCACCCTGGTTGAAAAAGGCAGCTTTAGGGGATAGAATGAAAAACACTATTGTGCTCTATATCTATAGGCATCAGAATTGGGTGGTTATGCTTTTCAAGCTCTCCCTTACACCAGGGGTCTCCAAACTTTCCAGTTTACTGTCCTTCAGACTTTGAGGGGGCTGACCTCTGGCCAGTGGGAGTAGAAAATGCCTTGGCATCAATGGAAGTAAAGAATGCCACTTCATAGGTATTAGTGGGAGGAATATTCCCCTATTGTTGGTATTAGGGGAAGAAATCGTGCCCCATCATTGAGGTCATTGGGAAGGATAGTGTCCCATTGTTTAACATTCTTAAAGTATTACTAAACCCACAACAGTAAAATCAGTCTGTATATGCAGCATAGCATGCTTGTTATACTCACTGTGGAACTTAAGGGGTTAATTCTCTGCATTGTGTAAAAAGGCTGTTTTATCCTGTATGCACAGATCCTCCCCTCCTGTGCACTGTCTATCTAGGGAAGGCCAACTAACACAGGCAGGGTAGCCAAACTGCACATGCTCAGTTGTCTTTTTATGCTGGAGAGAAAATTTACATGTTCTAAGAGCTAGCCAGGTCACCTGATATTTACATCACACATGTGGGCATGTATACAGGCTGTAGTGGAAAATCTCCTCCTTCCTGAACTTTCAGCATTGGAGAAACTGTGCAGTTTATCATGTAACCGTGGTATAGAGGTCATCCAAAAAGGTATATAGTGGCAGTATTTTAATGTAAAAACAAGATTTATAAGCTGTGGGGATTAACTATTTTTTTACTACTGGTTTTAATAACACTTTAACCACTTCCCGCCCGGTCAATAGGAGATTGACATCCGGGAAGTGGTTGTGTTATCCTGGCGAGGACGTCTATTGACGTCCTGCAGGATAACAGTTGCCGCGCGCCCGGGGGGGCGCGCATCGCGGCGATCGGTGGAGCGGTGTGTCAGTCTGACACACCGCTACACTGATCTCGGTAAAGAGCCTCACGGCTGATCACGATGTAAACAGGAAGAGCCGTTGACGGCTCCCCTGACGGATGCCCACACTGGACCACCAGGATGCCGCCCAGGACCACCAGGAAAGCACCTAACATGTGGATGGCCAGGTAAGTCCCCCATGGCCATCCACATGTATAATTATATGCCTAACTTATGCCAATCAGTGCCCACAAATGGGCACTGACTGGCACCATCTTGGCACAATTTTTTTTGTGATGCCCAGCAATGCCACCCACCAGTGTCATCAGTGGCACCCACCAGTGTCTATCAGTGCCCACCTATCAGTGCCTTCCGTGCCACCTATTAGTGCTACCCATAAGTACCCATCAGTGCCGCCTATGGGTGCCCATCAGTGCCGCATACCAGTGCCGCCTTATCAGTGCCCGCCATTGAAGAAGAAAACATACTAATTTACCAAAAAAATTAACAGAAACAAAGAAAAACGTTTTTTTTTTTCAAAATTTTCGCTCTTTTTTTATTTGTTGTGCAAAAAATTAAAATTGCGGAGGCGATCAAATACCACCAAAAGAAAGCACTTTTTGTGGGAAGAAAATGATAAAAAATGTGTTTGGGTACAGTGTAGTATGACCGCGCAATTGTCATTCAAATTGTGACAGCTCTGAAAGCTCAAAATTGGCCTGGGCAGGAAGGTGTATAAGTGCCTGGTATTGAAGTGGTTAACCACTTCCCTACAAGCTATAGACCTATGACGGCAGCAGGAACCCTCTGTCCCCCCAGGCCGCCGTCATATGACGTCCTCGGCTTCACTCGGGAGCCGATTGCCTGTCGCACAGTAGGGACGTGGATTTGTGCGTGTAAACACAAAGATTCAACGTCCTGTCAGGTGAGAGGAGACCGATGGTGTGTTCCCAGGACAGAGGAACACCGATCAGTCTCCTCCCCTTGTGAGTCCCCTCCCCCCACAGTTAGAATCAGTCCCTAGGGAACACAATTAACCCCTTGATCGCCCCCTAGTGTTAACCCCTTCCCTGCCAGTGACATTTATACAGTAATCAGTGCAGTTTTATAGCACACTGATCGCTGTATAAGTGTGGTCCCAAAAATAGTGTCAAAAGTGTCCGATATGTCCGCCATAATGTCACAGTCATGATAAAAATCGCAGATCGCCGCTATTGCTAGTAAAAAAACAAAACAATAAAAATGCCATAAACCTATCCCCTATTTTGTAGGTGCTATAACTTTTGCGCAAACCAATCAATATACGCTTATTGCGTGTTTTTTTTTTTTTTTTTTTAACAAAAATCTGTAGAGGAATAAATATCGGCCTAAACCGAGGAAGAAATTTGTTTTTGTTTTTTTTAAATGGGATATTTATTATAGCAAAAAGTAAAAGATATTGTGTTGTTTTTTTTTGTTTGTTTTTTTGTTATTTTTAAAAAATTGTCGCTCTTTTTTGTTTATAGGGCAAAAAAAAACAAAAAACGCAGAGGTGATCAAATTCCAGCAAAAGAGAGCTCTATTTGTGGGGGGGGGGGGGAAATGATCAAAATTTCATATGGGTACAATGTTGCATGACCGCACTGAAAGCTGAAAATTGGCCTGGGCAGGAAGGGGGTGAAAATGCCCTGTGGTTAATGTTGCTGTTTTTTTTTGTTTTTTTTTATTATTCATGCAAGTGTTTTTTTTTTTTTCCTAAAATAATAATGTTTGAAAAACCGCTGCACAAATACCGTGTGACCTAAAAAATTGCAACACCCACCATTTTATTCTATAGGGTCTCTGCTAAAAAAATTATATAATGTTTGGGGATTCAAAGTATAATTTTCTAGCAAACAAAAAAGTTGATTTTTTTTTTTTTACATGTAGGAGCGAAGTGTCAGAAATGGCCCGGGTACGAAGTGGTTAATATCACAAATGAAAGAAATTCGAGTTACCCCGTGCACTCAGAGTTCTCTCTGATTATTAGGTGCATGTCCTTTGCCTCCAAAATGCCTTCCGTTTGCTCTTGCACAGATCTGCTTTTCCCAATGTTTTCTAAGAGCTGGATTTTCCTTTCTACACATCAGTAGCACTCGCTGGATTATTACAGCCACACTCCTATCGGCCCGCGCAGATTGCCTGTCGTGGATTCCATCATTTCCTCACTTTCTTGGTCTCGTCTCCTCACAGCTGCCTTTTTTGAAGCCCGGAGAGCTGCAGATGTAGATTAAACAGGGATTGTTGTGCTTGTGATGGGTTAGAATGCAGTTCTGGATTTGGTTTAGACTGCTTTTTGTTTTCACTTTTTAAGTACCGTATATACTCGCGTATAAGCCGAGTTTTTCAGCACATTTTTTTGTGCTGAAAATGCCCCCCTCGGCTTATACTCGAGTCACCTTTTTGTGCCTGATCTCCCGGATTTTGGGGAGACCGGTTCCAGCCGGCCGTAGGTCTTCTAGACCCAAAACTTGACACACATGTAGCCCCACTCTTCCTTTACAAGTGTGCAAAGTTTATTGTCCAGGGGACCTACGGCCGGGGAGCACCGATTTTTTCAAAGCCGGGCACCCCTTCCATAGACTCCCATGTTAAACTGTATTTTCTCCGATGAATTTGGGGACCCGGTACCGGCAGGTCGTTGGTCTTCTGGACCCGAAACTTGGCACACATGTAGCCCAATTTCTCCTCTATAAGTGTGCAAAGTTTTTTGTCTGGGGGACCTACGACCGGGGAGCACCAATTTTTTCAAACCCGGGCACCCCTTCCATAGACTCCTATGTTAAACGTCAGTCGAGGCATGGGCACAGTGAGGCATGCACATGGACACAGTGAGGCACAGTGAGGCATGCAGATGGACACCCTAGGCTTATACTCGAGTCAATACGTTTTCCCATTTTTTTGTGGTAAAATTAGGTGCCTCGGCTTATATTCGGGTCGGCTTATGCTCGAGTATATACGGTAACTCTTTATTAAGCCTCGTACACAGGACCGGTTTTCTCGGCAAGAAACCTGCTGGGAGAGCTTTTTGCCGAGAAAACCGGTCGTGTGTATGGTTTCTCGTCGGGAAAACTGCCGGGAATCTCGACGAGGAAAATAGAGAACCTGCTCTCTATTTTCTCATCGGGATTCTCGTCGGCCTGTTTCCTGACGAGAAAACCGTGAGTGTGTATGCTTACCTGTCCATGGTAAACCCGTGCATGCTCGAAAAGACTTTGACGCATTCGCGGTAGCATACAAGGGAAGTGTGGGGTGTAGCAAGATGGTGGCGACGGTATCGAATGTGACAAGCGCAGGCTCGTCGTAGTCGATGATGTCACCGCGTTCTTGCCATTCAAAAGAATGGCGGTTCTTTTGAATGGCGCGTGTGTGTACACAGGGCTTGGCAAGACGAGCTTGCCAGGAATCCTGTCCAGAAAACCAATGTTTTTTTTTCGACGGGATTCCCGCCCGTGTGTACGAGGCTTGAGTCTTCTAACATGAAGTTATTGGCCAGATTGTGACACGCTCAAAGGGATTGGGCACGATCCTGCTGGCAATATGCCGAGCCCGCTTCTTGAGCGATGGGAGCGTAGCCCCATTCAGCAGCGCCGTTCTCGGAGCCAGTGCTATTAACGCAAGACTGGCAGTTCTGCCGGATAATTGCCTTCTGTTGTGACAGCAAAATAGGACTGAATCAGACGTTATTAACAGCAAAAGTGACTGACGGGAACTCTTGAGAGTCTGCTCCCTCGTTTGGAGCCTGATTAATGTTGGAGCTTGGCTGAAAATGCTGAGAGCTGTTCTGTGACAGCGCTGTCATGAACGTGGAAAATTTCTTGGACCTCACTTGTTTTCGGAAAAATAAAAAATAAATCGAGAAATGCCCACACAGCCAACAGGAAATGACTGGTCTGGGTGTGGGTGAAGGGATTCATCTCTTGAGGGCCAGCCCTGCACACCACGGCCAGCACAGGATGTGTTGATTGTGGTGCACTTAGGCTGCGGTTTTCCAGCGACTGTCCTTTTTTTAGCTTAGTTATTGCCTTCGACTCAGGACTTCGCAATCCCTCAGATTTAAAAGGGAATAAAATGTTCTATTTTGTGCTCCTTCTGCTTGGTTGGCATCCTGTGTAAATGTTAGTTTTTAGCACCTCCTCAGAAAAAAAGCAATTCTCTTTCTCTCTCTTAAAGTGGTATTAAACTAAAAAAAATAGCAAAATAAAAAAAAAAGCACTGAAAGGCAAGTCTGTCATATGTGCTAATACATGGGCATACTAGCACATTACGGCATAAACTTAAAAGGGCCCATAAAAAAAAAAAAAATAAAATAAAACTTTTACCAGAGTTTAATTCTGCTAGGTTTACCATTTCACCAAAAAAATGAAAAGGTCAACTAACACCCTACATCAGGGGTATGGAAATTCACTGAGATCAGTAAAATTTTCTTCCAGCAGAAGTCAGAATCGCATGTTTGTGCGATGACTCGGATCTTTCTTATCACAGCCCCCCCTACCTTCTTAGGCTGGGTTCACATATCTGTGGCTGGGGAACATGTGTGAAGTTGCATGCGTTCCTGACCCACAGGGAAATGTGCTGCACTTAAGCAGATACGTGGGGGTGCCCCCCATTATTGTCCTTGGTCCCCCCTTCCTAATTTCTATCCTTAGGCCCACTATTATTGTCCTCAGTCCCCCCCCCCATTACTGTCCTCAGTCCCCCCATCCTAATTTCTATCCTGAGTCCCCCCATTACTGTCCTCAGTACCCCCCCCCCATTACTGTCCTCAGTACCCCCCCCCCATTACTGTCCTCAGTACCCCCCCCCATTACTGTCCTCAGTACCCCCCCATTACTGTCCTCAGTACCCCCCCATTACTGTCCTCAGTACCCCCCCATTACTGTCCTCAGTACCCCCCCATTACTGTCCTCAGTACCCCCCCCCCCCATTACTGTCCTCAGTACCCCCCCATTACTGTCCTCAGTCCACCCCCCCCATTACTGTCCTCAGTACCCCCTCCCCATTACTGTCCTCAGTACCCCCCTCCCCATTACTGTCCTCAGTACCCCCTCCCCATTACTGTCCTCAGTACCCCCTCCCCATTACTGTCCTCAGTACCCCCCTCCACATTACTGTCCTCAGGCCCCCCCCTATTACTGTCCTCAGGCCCCCCCCCTATTACTGTCCTCAGGCCCCCCCCCTATTACTGTCCTCAGGCCCCCCCCCCCTATTACTGTCCTCAGGCCCCCCCCTATTACTGTCCTCAGGCCCCCCCCATTACTGTCCTCAGTCCCCCCCCCTATTGCTGTCCTCAGTCCCCCCCCCTATTGCTGTCCTCAGTCCGTCCGTCCCCCTATTGCTGTCCTCAGTCCGTCCGTCCCCCTATTGCTGTCCTCAGTCCGTCCGTCCCCCTATTGCTGTCCTCAGTCCGTCCGTCCCCCTATTATAAGGTGACCAGATTTTTTTAATGAAATCCGGGGACATATTTTATTTTTTACTAGTAATGGCGGCAATCAGAGACTCTCTGCCCATCCTTGCCCACCTCACAGCCTGTCAAGTCTTATGCCCGGTACACACGATCAGAAATTCCGACAAGAAAAGTCTGATGTGAGCTTTTGTTCGGAAATTCCGACCGTGTGTAGGCTCCATCTGACTTTTTCTGTCGGAATTTCCGGCAAGAAAAATTTGAGAGCTGGTTTTCAAATTTTCCGACAAGAAAAGTTCTGCTCGGAAATTCCGATCGTCTGTATGTAATTCTGACGCGCAAAAAAACACGCATGCTCGGAATCAATCAGACGCATGCTCGGAATCATTGAACTTCATTTTTCTCAGCTCGTTGTAGTGTTATACGTCACCACGTTCTTGACGGTAGGAATTTGGTGTGACCGTGTGTATGCAACACAAGTTTGAGCCAACATTCCGTCGGAAAATAATCCACGGTTTTCTTTTTGGATTTTCCGATCGTGTGTACGTGGAATAACTCTCCGGGCCCCGGCTACTACTGGGTGGGGAGTGGAGGAAGATCACTCCGCCAGGGAAGACGAGGAGAAAAGCAGGCAGGCGGCTGGCCGGGACTTGAGCCAAGGCAGAAGAACATACCAGCGGGGATGGATGGGCACCCGAAACTGAAGAAATATTCCCTCCGCTCCGACCAGCACATGATCTTTAGAAAGGGGCACAGATAATGGAAAAAATACACCCCCTAAGCTAGGTTTAGCGGAGCGGGGGTGTGTAATTCAGAATATTAATTTTTTTTAATTCTGCACTGACTGTCTTTGAAATTGCCCCAGCCCCTGTTTAAATCCAATCCGGGGACAAAACCGGGGACAGACTTGGTCCGGGGACAGTGTCCTCAATCCGGGGACTGTCCCCTGAAACCAGGGATGTCTGGTCACCCTACCCTATTACTGTCCTCAGTCCGTCCGTCCCCCTATTACTGTCCTCAGTCCATCCGTCCCCCTATTACTGTCCTCAGCCCCCCCCCTATTGCTGTCCTCAGTCCGTCCCCCCCCCCTATTGCTGTCCTCAGTCCGTCCCCCCCCCCTATTGCTGTCCTCAGTCCGTCCCCCCCCCTATTGCTGTCCTCAGTCCGTCCCCCCCCCTATTGCTGTCCTCAGTCCGTCCCCCCCCCCTATTGCTGTCCTCAGTCCGTCCGTCCCCCTATTGCTGTCCTCAGTCCGTCCGTCCCCCTATTGCTGTCCTCAGTCCGTCCGTCCCCCTATTGCTGTCCTCAGTCCGTCCCCCCCCTATTGCTGTCCTCAGTCCCCCCCCCCTATTGCTGTCCTCAGTCCCCCCCCCCCCCATTACTTTCCTGAATCCCCACCCCCCTTAACTGTCCCAAGTCCCCTCTTCACATTGCGCCCCCTTCCTGTCCTACCTTGCACAGACAGGGAGGAGGACGGGAGTTGCATCATCTACCCGGGCAGTGACAGCCAATCACCTACAGAACTGAAGCCGAGACCAGGAGGGGGGGGGGGGGTTGTGGAGGGTGGTTCACCTTTTTTCATTTTTTGTGAAAAGGTAAACTTGCACTTTAAGCATTGCTTCTGAAGCTGACATGAAGAAAACGCGAGCAGAGAACTTTCTACTACTTTGCATATAGTATATCCATATGACATTTTTAAAGTGATGATATAGTCTTTTTTTAAACTCAAAATGGAAAAAAGAGGGTTATACTTGCCCGCTCTGTGCAAGGATATTGCACAGAGCGGCCCCTTACCCACACTTCTGGGGTCCCCCACTGGCGCTGTCCTCTCCTCCTTTCTTGAGTGTGCCCCCATAGCAAGCGGTATACTGAGTGCATTCCCGAGCCAGGCTGTGTGCATCCATTGACACACAGTGCGGCACAGCCACACCCTCTGCGTCTTCCTAACTTGATTTGATTGACAGCAGCAGGAGCCAATGGTGCGGTATGCAACCTGTTGCATCATAAATCCGGGGTTAATAGGTAACATGGTTCAAAAGGTGGAGTTAGATGCAGGGAAGTCGGTAAGCGAATATTTTTATAACCTTTTCGGTTTGCAGTATTTTTAAATGGGGCGCTTCAGGTCTGTATGTGACAGGATTTGTAATCAGATTAGTCAGACATGCGGTGTAGTGGCATGGATCCAGCTCTTCTAACCCTGTGATCTACACACTTGCATTGTGTGCTTCACTGTTTGCTACTTTCACAATCCTGACTGTTGGCTGATTTAGCTAAATTGCCCTTCCAGATTAAGATCTGATGCCTGTCTGACTGGCAGACTGAACATAATAATTTACTCGTAAAAATTCACATTGGTTTGGTGTTCGGCACCATTAGAAATAAAACACTTTTGAGAGAGAAATGTTCTGCAAAACTTCTTGGACTTATTTTTTATCTGGGCAGAATTCTGTTTTACATTTAATTTAAAAAAATATTAAGATACACTATATTACCAAAAGTATTGGGACACCTGCCTTTACACACACATGAACTTTATTGGCATCCCAGTCTTAGTCCGTAGGGTTCAATATTAAGTTGGCCCCGCCCTTTGCAGCTATAACAGCTTCAACTCTTCTGGGAAGGCCGTCCACAAGGTTTAGGAGTGTCTATGGGAATGTTTGACCATTCTTCCAGAAGTGCATTTGTGAGGTCAGGCACTGATGTTGGACGAGAAGGCCTGGCTCGCAGTCTCCACTCTAATTCATCCCAAAGGTGTTTTCTCAAGTTGAGATCAGGACTCTGTGCAGGCCAGTCAAGTTCCTCCACCCCAAACTCGCTCATCCATGTCTTTATGGACCTTGCTTTGTGCACTGGTGCGCAGTCATGTTGGAACAAGAAGGAGCCATCCCCAAACTGTTCCCACAAAGTTGGGGGCATAAAATTGTCCAAAATGTCTTTGTATGCTGACGCCTTAAGAGTTCCATTCACTGGAACTAAGGGGCCAACCCCAACCCCTGAAAAACAACCCCACACCATAATCCCCCCATCTCCAAATGATTTGGATCAGTGCACAAAGCAAGGTCCATAAAGAAATGGATGAGCGAGTTTGGAGTGGAGAAACTTGACTAGCCTGCACAGAGTCCTGACCTCAACCCGATAGAACACCTTTTGGGATGAATTAGAGCGGAGACTGCGAGCCAGGCCTTCTCATCCAACATCAGTGCCTGACCTCACAAATGCACTTCTGGAAGAATGGTCAAACATTCCCATAGACACTCCTAAACCTTGTGGACAGCCTTCCCAGAAGAGATGAAGCTGTTATAGCTGCAAAGGGTGGGCCAACTCAATATTGAACCCTACAGACTAAGACTGGGAGGCCATTAAAGTTCATGTGCGTGTAAAGGCAGGTGTCCCAATATTTTTGACAAAATAGTGTACGTGTTCCATCCTAAAAATGAGGGAACGTGTAACATTTTCTCAAAGGTGAACTTATCCTTTAAAATTTGCAGTATGGGTTGGGAGTAAAGGCAGGCGTCCCAATACTTTTGATAATATAGTGTATGTACTGTATGTATGAATGTGACTTAGGGACTGAGTTGGATTGTAAGCTCTTTGAGGGCAGGGACTGATGTGCATGTACAATATATATGTGTAAAGCGTTGAGTAGATTCACGGCGCTATATAAGCGCCTGTAATAAATAATAAAAAGATATTTTAATTTTGGATATAAAATGTTTTTTTTCCAGGTAATGGGTTTGTAAACCCGAGGGCTTCTCCCAGCCTGCTTGGCCCAGCAGGTGGAAATGCACTGGGAAAAGTGATGCCCACCAAATCCCCTCCTCCTCCGGGGGGCAACCTTGGAATGAACAGCCGAAAGCCAGACTTGCGTGTAGTCATACCTCCCTCCAGTAAAGGAATGATGCCTCCTTTGGTGAGTGGAAAACATTTTATATTTGTATGTTTAGGCTGCCAAGTACAGTAGATATACAACCTTTGTATCCCTATAACAAGAGGCCAGCATTGGGGTGCAGCCACCTACTATACTGATACTTTACTATTACCAGCAGGTACACCTATCATAAGAATGGTGTTTTAAAGTGATTGTAAAGTATTTTTTTATTAATTTTTTTATTACGAATGGAATTACACAGAGCAGCCCCGATCCTCCTCTTCTGGGGTCCCCCACCTGGCTCCTCTTTTTCTCAGTGTGCCACCATAGGAAGCTGCTGGCACATCTGTGGGCTCGATACCGAGCTGCTCTGCCTGCATCCATAGATAGCACAGCTTGGCCCTGCCCCCTACTTTACAGGATTTGCTGACAGCAGCGGGAGCCAATGACTCCTGCTGCCTCAGCAAAGTGAGGGCACGGGTATGTATGAGGGGTGATAATGTTACATACACATTTTTTACCTTAATGCAGGGAATGCATTAAAGTGTTACTAAACCCAGTAGCCTGCATTCCTTATATCTGGTCTCCCACAGTACACAGAACATGGAAATGCAATAGTTTTAGTGAATATAAACTGATAAAATACCTTCTCTCATCAGCAGTTAGGGGCTTATGATTTCTATCGGTGTCCAGCCAAGCACTGGTTAAAGCTTGTAGGAGGAGTTTTCTGACTGTCCTGTGAGATTGCAAGACCCCTAACCCTCTGTCTGGACAGCGCTGATTGGCCCTGTGCTGATCACATAAAAGAAAAAAGCCTCTCTAGCAATACGCACCAAACTGAGCATGTGCAGCCTGACCCCATAGACTCTGTGTTATCAGGAAATTATTAGGGGACAGTGGAAGGAGGGGAGGATCAGGGAACACAGGATCACACAGTCTTTTTACACAATGCAGAGGAGACAGGATTAAACAGCCTCTTTACACATGCACTCTCCCAAGCAAAACAAAAAAACACTAGCAATACACACCAAACTGAGCATGTGCAGCCTGACTCCAGTAACTTGTGTGATCAGGAAATTATCAGGGGACAGTGGAAGAAGGGGGGGATGCAGAGGATTAACCCCTTAGGTTCCACAGTGAGTATAACAAGCATGCTTTACAGCATATACAGACTGATTTTACTGTTGTAGGTTTAGTAACACTTAAAGGTAAAAAATAAAAATAAAATAAGTTTAGGCTTTAGAACCAATTTAATTTCGTTTAATGTCCCTTATAGTAGTTTAAGCCAAGCTGGCCCAAACAATCTAGTTAAAGGGAATTAAACATGGAGTTAGGCTTTAAATAAATCCCCTTCTCAATAGCCAATTGCTGAAAGGAATAGGTCTCGCTTTTTATGAGGAGTTGTATGGAAACCTGCGTGTGTGAGAAGGTACAGTATCTCACAAAAGTAAGTACACCCCTCACATTTTTGTAAATATTTTATTCTATCTTTTCATGTGACAACACTGAAGAAATGACACTTTGCTACAATGTAAAGTAGTGAGTGTACAGCTTGTATAACAGTGTAAATTTGCTGTCCCCTCAAAATAACTCAACACACAGCCATTAAAGTGGTTGTAAACCCACTTTGACAACTTGCATCTACAGGTAAGCCTGCATGCGCGCCGTAGACAATGGCGCAGGCGCACTGAGCGTCCCGGCATAATGAATGGGACATGCCGGGATCACTGGTTTTCTGAATGGGCGAATGCCGGCCCCGCGGGCATGCATCTGACGTCATCGCCGCTCCGGCCAATCACAGCGCCGAAGCGGCGATACCAGGAAGAAGCTCCGAGGGGACATGGCGGCGGATGGGAAAGAGGAGGACTTTGCGGGCTTCGATTTCAGGTAAGTGCCACATAATGAGCTAGTATGCTATGCATACTAGCTCATTATGCCTTTCTCTTGCAGGGTCTCGCGCATGCGCAGTAGGGAACCGGGAAGTGAAGCCGCAACGCTTCACTTCCTGATTCCCTTACCGAGGATGGCGGCGGGGGCAGCCGAGCGATTGATCGGCTTCAGGCTGCCGACATCGCGGGCATCCTGGACAGGTAAGTGTCCACGTATTAAAAGTCAGCAGCTGCAGCATTTGTAGCTGCTGGATTTTAATAAAAAAAATTAGGCGGACCTCCACTTTAATGTCTAAACCGCTGGCAACAAAAGTGAGTACACCCCTAAGTGAAAATGTCCAAATTGGGCCCAATTAGTCATTTTCCCTCCCCGGTGTCATGTGACTCGTTAGTGTTACAAGGTCTCAGGTGTGAATGGGGAGCAGGTGTGTTAAATTTGGTGTTATCGCTCTCACTCTCTCATACTGGTCACTGGAAGTTCAACATGGCACCTCATGGCAAAGAACTCTCTGAGGATCTGAAAAAAAGAATTGTTGCTCTTCATAAAGATGGCCTAGGCTATAAGAAGATTGCCAAGACCCTGAAACTGAGCTGCAGCACTGTGGCCAAGACCATACAGCAGTTTAACAAGACAGGTTCCATTTAGAACAGGCCTCGCCATGGTCAACCAAAAGTTGAGTGCACATGCTCAGCGTCATATCCAGAGGTTGTCTTTGGAAAATAGACGTATGAGTGCCGCCAGCATTGCTGCAGAGGTTGAAGGGGTGGGGGGTCAGCCTGTCAGTGCTTAGACCATACGCCGCACACTGCATCAAATTGGCCTGCATGGCTGTCATCCCTCCTCTAAAGGTAATGCACTAGAAAGCCTGCAAACAGTTTGCTGAAGACAAGCAGACTAAGGACATGGATTACTGGAACCATGTCCTGTGGTCTGATGAGACCAAGATAAACTTATTTGGTTCAGATGGTGACAAGCGTGTGTGGCGGCAACCAGGTGAGGAGTACAAAGACAAGTGTGATTTGCCTACAGTCAAGCATGGTGGTGGGAGTGTCGTGGTCTGGGGCTGCATGAGTGCTGCCGGCACTGGGGAGCTACAGATCATTGAGGGAACCATGAATGCCAACATGTACTGTGACATACTGAAGCAGAACATGATCCCCTCCCTTCGGAGACTGGTCCGCAGGGCAGTATTCCAACATAACAACCCCAAACACATCTACAAGATGACCATTGTCTTGCTAAAGAAGCTGAGGGTAAAGGTGATGGACTGGCCAAGCATGTCTCCAGACCTAAACCCTATTGAGCATCTGTGTGGCATCCTCAAACAGAAGGTGGAGGAGCGCAAGGTCTCTAACATCCACCAGCTCTGTGATGTCATCATGGAGGAGGGGAAGAGGACTCCAGTGGCAACCTGTGAAGCTCTGGTGACCTCCATGCCCAAGAGGGTTAAGGCAGTGCTAGAAAATAATGGTGGGCACACAAAATATTGACACTTTGGGCCCAATTTTGACATTTTTGACATTTTCACTTAGGAGTTGTTTAGGGTTTGTTGCCAGCGGTTTAGACATTTAATGGCTGTGTGTTGAGTTATTTTGAGGGGACAGCAAATTTACACTGTTATACAAGCTGTACACTCACTACTTTACATTGTAGCAAAGTGTCATTTCTTCAGTGTTGTCACATGAAAAGATAGAATAAAATATTTACAAACATGTGAGGGGTGTACTCTCTTTTGTGAGATACTGTATATGTTTCATTTTCCTGTTCTTTTTGACCAGGGGTCGCCAAACTTTCTAAACAAAGGGCCAGTTTACAGTTTTTTAGATTTTGGGGGGTGTCAGTATGATTGGAAAACGCCCTGATGTCAGTGGGAATAAACAATGCCTCATCACTGGTGTCAGTGGGAGGAATAGTGTCCCATCACTGGTGTCAGTGGGAGGAATAGTGTCCCATCACTGGTGTCAGTGGGAGGAATAGTGTCCCATCACTGGTGTCAGTGGGAGGAATAGTGTCCCATCACTGGTGTCAGTGGGAGGAATAGTGTCCCATCACTGGTGTCAGTGGGAGGAATAGTGTCCCATCACTGGTGTCAGTGGGAGGAATAGTGTCCCATCACTGGTGTCAGTGGGAGGAATAGTGTCCCATCACTGGTGTCAGTGGGAGGAATAGTGTCCCATCACTGGTGTCAGTGGGAGGAATAGTGTCCCATCACTGTTATCAGTGGGAGGAATAGTGTCCCATCATTGTTATCAGTGGGAGGAATAGTGTCCCATCATTGTTATCAGTGAGAGGAATAGTGTCCCATCATTGTTATCAGTGGGAGGAATAGTGTCCCATCACTGGTGTCAGTGGGAGGAATAGTGTCCCATCACTGGTGTCAGTGGGAGGAATAGTGTTCCATCACTGGTGTCAGTGGGAGGAATAGTGTCCCATCACTGGTGTCAGTGGGAGGAATAGTGTCCCATCACTGGTGTCAGTGGGAGGAATGGTGTCCCATCACTGGTGTCAGTGGGAGGAATAGTGTCCCATCACTGGTGTCAGTGGGAGGAATAGTGTCCCATCACTGGTGTCAGTGGGAGGAATAGTGTCCCATCACTGGTGTCAGTGGGAGGAATAGTGTCCCATCACTGGTGTCAGTGGGAGGAATAGTGTCCCATCACTGGTGTCAGTGGGAGGAATAGTGTCCCATCACTGGTGTCAGTGAGAGGAATAGTGTCCCATCACTGGTATCAGTGAGAGGAATAGTGTCCCATCACTGGTATCAGTGAGAGGAATAGTGTCCCATCACTGGTATCAGTGGGAGGAATAGTGTCCCATCATTGGTGTCAGTGGGAGGAATAGTGTCCCATCATTGGTGTCAGTGGGAGGAATAGTGCCCCATCATTGGTATCAAGTGAATGGACTGCCCTGTGTGATATGCAGAATGACGTGAAAATCGTGATGTAAAAATTGCATAGTGGGAACGCTTGATCCCGCTACGTGAAATCTGATTGGGGGCCTCACTATATGCTGCCCTAGTAGCGGAAACTGTATACTGTGCAATGTAATTCTCTGTAAACAGCAGTGCTATGGGTTGATGGTGGCGGTTGTATCATTGTACACTGTAACCCTCATATCTGTACTTTTCCTTGCTCCCGTACAGACAGAGGAAGATGAATTGGACTTGGTGAGTCAAGTGTGTGCTTCATAGACACATATACATAACCAACTGAGATGTTCCCTTTAAAATCTTTGCAAGCTTTGAAAAGATCTCTTGACGTTGATACTAATTGCAAGAGATGGATACATTGTTTCTAGGGAGGATCTGCTTCTTGTTTTGCCTTTTTAGGGGGAACATCAGATAAAAACATGCACATTGTGTTTTTTTGTGTATCCCCCATCTTGCACTACCCTATCACCGTCCTTTCAGATACGTAACTCTCCTAGTACAGGAGCTCTTCACTGTTTTGTCTTTCAATGAGGTTACATCATCCTTGGTGAGGTCATTTCTTGTCAGAGCTGTGGATGATCTCATCTTCCTCAGGAGAGCTCAGACAGCAGTCTGCTATGTACACAGAGCAAGCCGGAGTCCTCGGAGCTCTCTCTTCGCACTTCTTTAGTTATATTTATTAGTAATGTGTGATTTCTGCTGCCCATCCCGAGTGCAGCGCCACCACTTCCGTACTGTAATCTTGTGAGCTTTTGTATAGACCCCAGACCTTCCAATCTGATTCCACTTGGAGTAAGAGGGGTTTTCTTTTACAGGACCCAGACCCTCTGGTTTGATTGCATTTGGGGGGTGGGGGGGGGTATCATTTTATGCCAATCCCCAGGCCTTCCAATATGATGGGATGTGGAGGAAAAGACTTTGTGAAGACCCCAGTCTGGTGGTCTTTTGGGAGAAGAGGTTTTGTACAGACCCCAGACCTTCTAGTCTTATGGCACTTGGGGGAGGGGTGGTTGTACGAACCTCAGGCCTTCCAATCTGACAGACCTTCTATTCTGATTGCACTTGGGGGAAGAGATTTTGTGAAGAACCCAGACCTTCCAGTCTCCTGGCACTTGGAGGTAAGGGGGGGTGGATTGTGTACCAGCTTCAGGCCTTCTAGTTTGATGGCACTTGGGGGAAGGGCCTTTATGAAGACCCCAGACCCTTCAATTTGATGGCACTTTTGGGAAAGAGATTTTGTACAGACCCCAGACCTTCCAGTCTGATGGCACTTGTGGAAAGAGATTTTGAAGACCCTCCACCCTCCAATCTGATGGCACATGGGGGAAGAGATTTTGTACAGACCCCAGACCTCCCTATCTTATGATACTTGGGGGAAGAGCTTTTTTGAAGACCCCAGACACTTCAATCTGATGGCACTTGGGGGAAGAGGTTTTGTACAGACCCCAGACCTTCCAGTCTGATGGCACTTGTGGAAAGAGATTTTGAAGACCCTCCACCCTCCAATCTGATGGCACCTGGGGGAAGAGATTTTGTACAGACCCCAGACCTCCCTATCTTATGATACTTGGGGGAAGAGCGTTTATGAAGACCCCAGACCCTCCAGTCCTATGGCACTTGGGGGTAGAGATGTGTCTTTGTAAAGTGCGAGGAGAGGATGGTTAAAGCGGAGGACCGCCTAAAAAAATGTATATTAAAAGTCAGCAGCTACAAATTCTGCAGCTGCTGACTTTTAATAATTGGACACTTACCTGTCCCAGGGTCCAGCGATGCGGGGGAATGAAGCCCCACTCATCTTCCCCTCCTCTCCACAGCGCTGGCATTGTCACTGTGGGCGCCCGGCTGTGGCTTCACAGCCGGGCACGCACTGCGCATGCGCGAGCCGCGCTGCGCATCGTGATTGGCGGAGCAATCACCTGGGACCTGTGACGTGTCTCAGATGATTGCGGAGAGGGAGGGGGGAGAGGTGACTTCCGGTCGCCGAGGCGACCTAGGGAGGAAGTGGGAGCTGGAACCCTCTAAAAAGAGGGTTTCCGCTCCCCCCCCCCCCAAAAAAAATGACATGCCAAATGTGACATGTCAGGGGGTCACCTTTCTTTAAAGTGGAGGTTCCATTTTTGGGTGGAACTCCACTTTAACCTTGATTTTTAGAGAATCAGATAAACTACAAAAAAAAACCTTCATTCAATCATTGTGCCTTTTGGCCAAATATAGTCAGCGTTGCCATTTCAATTACCGCTCACAGATCACAACATGCCTGGCTGCATGCGGCATGCTCTGCTATATAGTATTTGTGTGGTGCACACTGTGTTTTTATGTTTTTCATGCATATGTCAAGCCTGGCTGGCACCCTAGCAGAAAGTTGATATGGGAATGCTTGCATGTGTGTGTGTGTGTGTGTGTGTGTGTGTGTGTTTTCCTCGTTCAGCTCTCTCACATATGCAGGCTGTCTTTTATTTTTTATTTTTTGTTGGGTTTAAATGCTTGTTATCTTCCATACTGAAATCATCAATGTGCCGTCTTTGCCTGATAACATCAGTACATGACTACCCTCTGCTGGTTCTGTGTAGAATTGCATACAGAGATTTGAGGTTCAGCCTTTTATAATAATATTATTATTATTATTATTATTATTATCAAATCTAAAATGTCTTTTTTTTTATATTATTATTTATTTATTTATTTATTAGAGGTACTTATAGCCCTGTCAATTTACGAAAGAACTTTACATATTCACATCAGTCCTTGCCCTCAAGGAGCATACAATCTAAGGTCCCTTACTTAGATTTATACCTACACCTACTAGGGCCAATTTAGAGAGCAGCCAATTAACTTGCCAGCATGTCTTTAGAACGTGGGAGGAAACCGGAGTACCTGGAGGATACCCGCACAGGGAGAACATGCAAACTCCAGGCAGGTAGTGCTGTGGTTGGGATGCGAACCGACAACCCTAGTGCTGCTAGGCCGAAATGCTTATAATAATAATAACAATAATATAAAATAATATTGGTATTATATACAAATATAAAATATTATTTTTAAATATTAATAATATAAAAATAATATTTTAAAGATTATTGATAATGATGATAATCATAAAAATTATGTTCATATTTAATCATTTTTATTCAGAAAAAATTACCCTTAACCACTTCCCATCCAGCGACATACTGGTATGTTGCTGGACTTTTGGTGGTTTTTAGAGCCAGCGGTCGGCTCTCTTGTAATAGCAACCGAAGTGGCTTACCAGCCGCTTGGTTGATATTACAAGCAGCGGGAGGGGACGTCTCCCCCTGCCCCTTCCCTCGGCTCTCTTGTCCCACCGGGAGACCCGAGCGACCAGCCAGCGCGTCCGTCGGTTGGCCGAACAAAGCTGGGGAATGGCTATTCGTTCTAGTAAACCATGACATGAAATCTCTTCCGGTTTACTCAAGTTATCAGCGCCAGTTTTTGAAACCCGATCTTGGCGTTTTTGAATGCTTTTAAGTGCAGAGGAGGGATTACATCTCTCCATAAAGAGTACCTGTCACATGCCTATTGCTGTCACAAGGATGTTTACATTCCTTGTGACAGCAATAAAAGTAATCAAAAAAAAAAAAATTAAATAATTTAAAAACATGACAGTGTTCCCGTCCTCCCGTGCTTGCGTGCAAAGGTGAACGTGCGCTTTGGCCACGCATGCAAACGGCGATCATCCCATACGTGAGGTATTGCCGCAAATGTCAGACCATGGGCAGCAATTCTAGCACCAGACCTCCTCTGTAAATCTCAAGTGGTAACCTGTGGATAGTAAAATTTACATTGTCGCTGTTGCACAGGCGTGTGCAATTTTAAAGCGTGACATGTTTGGTATCTATTTACTCGCACACAGCCAGGGGTTCACTCTGATATCTACCCCCAATTGTTTGGGACTTTAATGGCAGAAGTACAACAGGTTTTTTTTTTTTTAAATCTTTATTTGTGTCAATAATATTAAAACCTTATGAATTAAAAAAAAAATGTCTTTCGGCTTATATTTTTCCATATAATTACATTACACCACCAACATCATAATGCATAAGAATTGCATAAAGAGTTTGAAACGCAGAGTTTTTAGCACAAAACCCCTAATGCTTTTCAGAGTCACTTGTCTCCTTCAGGCCTGAAGAAGAAGTTACAGTGAGGGAAAAAAAGTATTTGATCCCCTGCTGATTTTGTACATTTGCCCACTGACAAAGAAATGATCAGCCTATAATTTTAATGGTAGGTTTATTTTAACAGTGAGAGACGGAATAACAACAAAAATATCCAGAAAAACAGATTTCAAAAAAGTTATAAATTAATTTTGCATTTTAATGAGTGAAATAAGTATTTGACCCCCTATCACTCAGTAAGATTTCTGGTTCCCAGGTGTCTTCTATACAGGCAACGAGCTGAGATTAGGAGCAATCTCTTAGGCTGGGTTCACACTAGTGCGACACGACATCTGTCCTACTTTGGATCCAACTTTGCCCTGCGACATGAAGCCGACATATGTCCGACTTTCAATGAACGGGGATCCGACTTGGATCCCCGCCAATAGCAGGCACTGTGTTTGGTATGAATCTTGAGGGGGAACTCCAGGCCAAATTTTAAATAAAAAAACGGTATGGGTTCCCCTCCAGAGGCATACCAGGCCCTTGGGTCTGGTCTGGATTTGAAGGGGCGCCCCTACGCCGAAAAAACGGCGTGGGGGTCCCCCCAAAATCCAAACCAGACCCTTATCCGAGCACACAACCTGGCAGGCCACAGGGGAAAAGGGGGGACGAGAGAGCGGCCCCCCTCCCTCCTGAACCGTACCAGGCCGCATGCCCTCAACATGGGGGGTTTGGTGCTCTGGGGCAGGGGGCGACCTGCGGCCCCCCCACCCCAGAGCACCCTGCCCCCATGTTGATGAGGACAGGGCCTCTTCCCGACAACCCTGGTCGTTGGTTGTCGGGGTCTGCGGGCGGGGGGCTTATCGGAATCCGGGAGCCTCCTTTAATAAAGGGGCCCCTGGATCCGGCCCTCCCACCCTATGTGAATGAGTATGGGGTACATCGTACCCCTACCCATTCACCTGGTGGAAAAAAATTGCAATAAAAAAACCACACAGATTTTTAAAGTATTTTATTGCACAGCTCCGGAGGTCTTCTTCCGACTTCGGGGGTCTCCGGTGTCGTCGCCGCACTCTCCGGTTCTTTCTTCTGCCGTGCCTCCGCTAACTTCTTTTTAGCTCTTTTGCTAGTGGGGCCCGGTCTTCTCCGTCGCCTTCTTCTCAAGCTCTCCGGTTCTTTCTTCCGCCGGGCCTCCGCTAACTTCTTTTTAGCTCTTTTGCTAACGGAGGCCCGGACTTCTCCGTCTTCTCGTCCGGCTCTCCGTTGTCCTTCTGCCGGCCCCTCCACTAACTTCTTGGTAGCTCTTTCGCTAGTGGAGGGGCCGGTCTTCCCGTCGGCGTCTTCTTCCCTCTTCTCCTCCTCGATGTTGACGCGTCGCTTCCTCCCGCTGTAATACTGGCTGTCCGCTCCGCTCCGCATTAATATAGGCTTCTCATGACGTCACGTTCCGGGGCACATGGCCCCGGAGCATGTGACTGTGACGTCATGGGAACATGTGACTGTGACGTCATAAGAAGCCTATATTAATGCGGAGCGGAGCGGACAGCCAGTATTACAGCGGGAGGAAGCGACGCGTCAACATCGAGAAGGAGAAGAGGGAAGAAGACGCCGACGGCGACGACGGGAAGACCGGCCCCTCCACTAGCGAAAGAGCTACCAAGAAGTTAGTGGAGGGGCCGGCAGAAGGACAACGGAGAGCCGGACGAGAAGACGGAGAAGTCCGGGCCTCCGTTAGCAAAAGAGCTAAAAAGAAGTTAGCGGAGGCCCGGCGGAAGAAAGAACCGGAGAGCGCGGCGACGACACCGGAGACCCCCGAAGTCAGAAGAAGACCCCCGGAGCTGTGCAATAAAATACTTTAAAAAGCTGTGTGGTTTTTTTATTGCAATTTTTTTCCACCAGGTGAATGGGTAGGGGTACGATGTACCCCATACTCATTCACATAGGGTGGGGGCCGGGATCCAGGGGCCCCTTTAATAAAGGGGGCTCCCGGATTCCGATAAGCCCCCGCCCGCAGACCCCGACAACCAACGGCCAGGGTTGTCGGGAAGAGGCCCTGTCCTCATCAACATGGGGGCAGGGTGCTCTGGGGTGGGGGGGCCGCAGGTCGCCCCCCTGCCCCAGAGCACCAAACCCCCCATGTTGAGGGCATGCGGCCTGGTACGGTTCAGAAGGGAGGGGGGCCGCTCTCTCGTCCCCCCCCTCTTCCCCTGCGGCCTGCATGGTTGTGTGCTCGGATAAGGGTCTGGTTTGGATTTTGGGGGGGACCCCCACGCCGTTTTTTCGGCGTAGGGGCGCCCCTTCAAATCCAGACCAGACCCAAGGGCCTGGTATGCTCCTGGAGGGGAACCCATGCCGGTTTTTTATTTAAAATTTGGCCTGGAGTTCCCCCTCAAGAGCAGTACAGCACAAGTCGCATGCCAAAGTCGGATCATGCAAGACTGCGGTCCGACTTTGGTCCGACTTTGATCCGACTTCAGCCCATTGACTATCATTGAAGTCGGATCAAAGTAGTACAGGGAGCATTCTCAAAGTCGGACCGACATGTGTCGGACCAGTTAAGACGGCTCCCATAGGGAAACATTGATTTTCACACGTCATGCGACATGAGCTCCCAATGTCGGAGCGTTTGTCGCCCCAGTGTGAACCAGGCCTTAAAGGGAGTGCTCCTAATTTCAGCCTGTTACCTATATAAATTACACCTGTCCACAGAAGCAAGCACTGAATCCGATTCCAATCTCTCCACCATGGCCAAGACCAAAGCGCTGTCCAAGGATGTCAGGGACAAGTATGTAGACCTACACAAGGCTGGAATGGGCTACAAAACCATCGCCAAGCAGCTTGGTGAGAGGTGACAACAGTTGGTGCGATTATTCACAAATGGAAGAAACACAAAATAACTGTCAATCTCCCTCGGTCTGGGGCTCCATGTAAGATCTCACCTCACGGAGCTTCAATGATCATGAGAACGGTGAGGAATCAGCCCAGAACTACACAAGAGAATCTTGTCAGTGATCTCAAGGCAGCTGGGACCATGAAAACAATTGGTAGCACACTACACCGTAAAGGACTGAAATCCTGCAGCCCTCGCAAGGACCCCCTGCTCAAGAAAGCACATATACAGGCCCATCTGACGTTTGCTAATGAGAATCTGAATGAGTCAGAAGAGAACCTGATGAAAGTGTTGTGGTCAGATGAGACAAAAATCAAACTCTTTGGCATCAACTTAATTCGCCGTGTTTGGAGGAGGAGGAATGCTGCCTATGACCCCAAGAACACCATCCCCACCGTCAAACATGGAGGTGAAAACATAATGCTTTGGGGGGGTTTTTCTGCTAAGGGGACAGGACAACTTAACCGCATCAAAGGGACGATGGACGGGGCCATGTACCTTCAAATCTTGGGTGAGAACCTCCTTCCCTCAGCCAGAACACTGAAGGTGGGTCGTAGTTGGGTATTCCAGCATGACAATGACCCAAAACAAACAGTCAAGGCAACAAAGGAGTGGTTCAAGAAGAAGCACATTAAGGTCCTGGAGTGGCCTCTCCAGACCATAATCACATAGAAAGTATGTGGAGGGAGCTATAGATTCGAGTTACCAAAACGTCAGCCTCGAAACCTTACTGACTTGGAGAAGATCTGCAAAGAGGAGTGGGACAAAATCCCTCCTGAGATGTGTGCAAATCTACAAAAAAACTACAAGAAACGTCTGACCTCTGTGATCGCCAACAAGGGTTTTGCCACTAAGTACCAAGTCATGTTTTGCGAAGGGGTCAAATACTTCTTTCACTCATTAAAATGCAAATCAATTTATAACTTTTTTGAAATGCGTTTTTTTTCTGGAATTTTTTGTTGTTCTGTCTCTCACTGTAAAATAAAACTACCATTAAAATTAGAGACTGATCATTTCTTTGTCAGTGAGCAAACGTACAAAATCAGGATGGGGATCAAATGCTTTTTTCCCCTCACTGTACTCTTTATGTAACTCTTATGTATTATGCTGGTGGTGTAATGTAATTATATGGAAAAACGTCCGAAAGACATTCATTTTTATTCATAAGGCTTTATTATTGTTGACACAAAGCATAATATATTTTTTATAAAAAGTTGTTGTACTTCTGCCATTCTGGCCTTTTCACTTTTGTGCGACTTGTTCTGCGACTTGGGACCGCAAAGTCGCATGACAAGTCATTCCTCATGATTTCCAATGATAACCATTCATATATGTGCGACTTCAAGTCGTACAGACTTCATAGTAGTCCCTATACTACTTTGGTCCGACTTTCATGCGAGTTGAGGTCCATAGACCAAGTTTACACAGGAATTCCCTAAAATCACAAAAAAATTGTGGCCCCAAAATCACGGTAAAATCGCGCAACTTATGTCCCAAACAATTAGGGGTAATTTTTCTAGTTTGATGGATTCCAATGGCTTTGTGGTCATTTGTGTCTTTATGAAATTATTTTATATTTTTTTCTTGTCAAATATATTTTGAGTACAAGTTGTGATACAAATTATAGATGATACCTTAAATACATAAAAAATAGAGAAGCTCAAATATTCTTATTTCAATAAGTAAACATATTAGTAGATATTTGTGGACAAAGTATGGTATATTAATTAGTTTCCAGTGGTAATAATATTATTAAGTTTTAGAGGTTTTATGCAATTATTAGTAACTACCTATATATATATATATATATATATATATATATATATTCTGTGGAGCAAAGAGTTAACAATATTAAGGGAGCTTCAACATCATAGTAATAAAATAGCAAAAAACAAAGGGAAAGGGAAAAAAAAAAGAGATAAGTGAAAATAAGTATAAGAAAATTAAATGGAGAAAAAAGAGAGTACTGGAATATAAGGGGGGTCCGCGTGGTCGAGCCGAGAATCACCTTTCAAATCCAAGAGAAGTTGAACAATGGTATATACAACATACTGATTCGGCTACCATGGCATTAATACCCTATTGTCCAAAGTTGGCGTATTATATATAATCCAGGGCTGCCACATCTTTTCAAATCTAGGGATCAGGTCCATTGCAATAGCGGCCATCTTGGCTTGGGTCATGGTATAATTCATTTTAGCTATAGCTTCCTGTATGACCAATTTAGGTGATTTCCAAGATTTTGCTAGTGTCTGTTTGGCAGCTGTGAAGAGTTGCACCAGCAATTTGAATTGAGTATGTGGAATAGAGTCTGGTTTTAGGTTAAGTAGGGCCATTGCAGGATCAGGAAGGATTGCTTTCCCTAGTAATTTGGTTGCAATTTTAAATATAACTTTCCAGAATGTTTGTGCTTTAGGACATGACCACCAAATATGAAAATACGTGCCCAAATCCGTACAACCTCTAAAACATTGTGGTGAATAGTTCTGCACATATTTGGCTACCCTGGCTGGTACCAGGTACCACCTTGTCAGGACCTTGTAATTGGCTTCACTAGCTATTATGTTGGGAGAAGCTGTTTTAGTTGTTGACCATATTTGGTTCCATTCTGAAATCTCTAATGTTCGTTCCAAATCCTCCTCCCACTTCCCAACATAAGACGGTTTATCACCACAAGAATGTATCAGCATATGTGAGTATATAGTGGATTTCTTTTTCGTACATCACGGGACACAGAGCGACATAGTCATTACTAATGGGTTATATAGTTACCGTCAGGTGCTGGCACTGGCAACTTCCAAAACCGGAAGTACCCTCCCCTATATAAGCCCCTCCCATCCGGGAGCACCTCAGTTTTTTGCCAGTGTCTAAGGTGTTGGCCAAGAAGAAACATGTGTTTTTCACTGAGCTTGCGTACAGGTTCTTTTGGGCCTCAGTAAGCTATTCCGGATCCGACCAAAAAAGCTTCATAGCTAAACGGTCGGTACCCGGGCCTTGCAGAGAAGAGCAAGGTTCTGCCTGTAATGCTTCTCTTAGGAGAGCTGGACCCTGGGATCCAGAGCTCTGGTCATACCCACGACCAAGATGTTTTCTGTGCAGGGTGCTATACAGGTCCAGGGGAGTGGAATCCTTGGGAACCCGGTCCCTGAAGGTTTGATTACAATGCCTGCCGTGATAGGTGAAGTTTGGGCTTTTGTGGACCAAACAAAGTCCTGCGGCGGGGAACAGGTAAGTGGGGGCCCCCAGGAACTTGGTTCTATTGGGGGACCCCCAAGCCTAATTTGTCTTTCTGTCTGTTACCTAACGGTATTCCCGCTAATATCTGTGCATGCCTGTAACTACTAAAAAAATGTAATAATTTTTAATGGTGGTCAAGAAAAAAAAAAAAAAAAGGAATGTTTTTTTATATATGTTTAGTATATTAAACTGCGGTACCTGTGTTTGTCCACTAGAGGCCGCTGTGGAATGTTTTTCTTGTCATATGGACTAGTTTCTTCTCAGAGAACAAAGTCCAGGCAGCTGGTGAGTTCTCCTACAGGAAACTGTTTCCTCTGCCATGTTGCAGTGTTCGTCTATCCCCCGGCCTGCGGCAAAGGGGGCCCTGGCTCCTGTCCCTGGTTTCCATGTTGGAAAATTAGCGCCGAGGCGCACGTGGCCGCGCGCGTGCACGCGCCTCTATATATAGAGGAGGCCGGGAAAAGGGGCGGGGCCTGGGGGATGACGCTCTGTGCACGCCGCAGCGCTTCTGCGCATGTGCGGGCGTCCCAGCAGGTTTTTAAAAAAAGCCACATTATTGCAGTAAGCTGGCTATGAAGTACAGAGACAGAGCTGGCAACATTTAAAGGCATACAGCAAGCGGTTGATACAGGCATCCCCTAGAAAGGCACATTAGTAGACACCAACTGTGATATAGCAGCAATTGTGCTAGACTATTCTCAGTAAAAGTGGTGTATTACGGCTGGAATACCTCAGCTTTAGGCTTAGGAATATGCCGTCCAGTAGCTCCGGAACTGAATCTTCCAGGAAGCGAAGGGGGTCTCATCGGGCTCTGAGGATCTTGGGCATACTCCTGCTGCACCAGTCTCCCCTGAAGTTCAGAGGTAAGTGACCGTAGAGACCCCGCAGGGGTACTTGGTACTGTGGCTGTCCTCAGTCACCTGCTCCTGTGTATGTAACAGAGGAGGTTTTTTCCTCAGCTCGGGGAGGATTAGAGAGAGATTGTCAAAATTTATCGCTGCCTCCCTGTCAGGGAAAGCACGCCCGATCTCAGTCTCCTCCTTCAGAGTGCCTGTTAGCAGAGCAACAGTCCCATACAGGGATCGACCTGCCTGAAGGGGATCAGGATAAGGTTGATTCTGTTATAGAGGAATCAACAGTGGGGGAACCTTTTCTCAGCATCTCAAGCTGAAAGATTATGGGTTCAGTCTCTGACTAACATGGTCCGATCAGCATTTAAAAATGCACCTTGCGGAACCATCAACCACTACTGTATCCTCGTTGGGGTCGCTAGAAGCCCCCAGACTGTTTGTTCTTTTCCACTTCACCCTTTACTGAAAGGGCTCATTTACCAGGATTGGGAACGTCCTGAGAAAATATTTATTCCCCCAAGAGATTTCCGGTGGTCTATCCCATGGAGGATAAGTTCATCAAAAAAAAAAAAAAAAAAAAAATGGAAGGTCCCTACAGTGGACGCAGCCATCTCTTGTATGTATAAATCACTGACATGTCCAGTGGATAATGTCCAAATGTTCAAGAACCCAATAGATAAAAGATTGGAGTCCTTATGAAAATCTGCTTGGTGATACAACCAGCAGTAGCAGCTATTGGGGTCTGCTAAGCAGTGAAGGATCAGTTGAAACAGGTCTTGAGGGACTTGACAGATCAGCAGGCTTTGCCCTAGCTGATCTACCTAGAGCCTTAGGCTTTGCGGTTGACGCCATAGAGGATTCAGTCCATCAGGCCTCCCGCCTTACGCTGTCTATAGTACATATGCGTAGGCTCCTATGGCTCAGAAACTGGTCTGCTGAAGCTCCCTGTAAAGAATGGCTGGTTAGCGTCCCATTTCATGGTGAACGCTTATTCAGGGAAAACCTGGACAAATATATCCAGAAAATTTCCAGCGGTAAAAATACGCTCTTGCCGGTTAAAAGCAGAGTTAGAGGTCCCTCTTTAAGAGGCCTGCTTCTCCAGTCCCTGGGGCATCGGCTGTGTAACAGTTCCGACGGCCTCCTCGGTCAAATCCCGGGGGTAAAAAACAGGGACAGTAGCAGGGTAATGAGAAACCCTGGGTCAGGGGAGGTACAAAACCTCCCCCAAAGTTAAATTCATTGAAGCCCCCACTCAGTCGGGTGGGGGGAGGACTCCAGTTGTTCGCAAGAGACCTGGCGGGACACGATCAAGACAGATAGGTGCTCTCCGCAGTAGGTTTGGGATACAGTTTGGAGTTAAAAGACTCTCCTCCTTCCCATTTTTGAGGTCAAACGTGCCAAGGGATCCCCGGAAGAGAGAGTCCCTCCTGTTGGCACTAGAACAACTATTGCTCCAAGGAGTAATTATGGAGGTTCCCCTGGAAGAATGAGGGTTCGGGTTTTACTCAAACCTCTTTACAGTCCCGAAGCAAACGCGGACGGGAGGCCCATATTAATTCTAAAAGGGCTATACAAATTCCTGTATATCAGGACTTTCCGATGGAGTCGATCCGATCGGTGGCCACTGCCCTACAAGGGGAGGATTGGTTAGCCACGATCGACATCAAAGATGCTTATTTGCACATTCCCATCTTTCCAGTCCACCAAAAATTTCTACGCTTTGCAGTAGAAGGGCGCCTTTTTCAGTTCAGAGCCTTACCCTTCGGTTTGGCCACAGCACCACGAGTGTTTACAAAAATTCTGGCCCTTTATTGGCCAATCTAAGAACACAAGGTGTAATGATAATGGCATATCTGGATGACTTGTTGCTGATAGACCACTCAGTGAAAAAACTAGACGTGGTCGTTCACAAGACGATCAAGTATCTGGAATCTCACGGTTGGATTATCAACCGAGACAAGTCAGCCCTAAAAACCAGTCAAAAATCTGGAATACTTGGGGCTAAGGTTGGATTCAGGCCAGAGAAAAATATTCTTGCCTCGAGGAAAGGTGTTGTCTTTGAAAGATTTGATCCACTTAGTGGGTACAAAAAAGACAGCCGTCCATACGCCTGTATATGAGGCTGCTGGGAAAAATGGTGGCATCATTCGAAGCAGTACCCTACGGTCAATTCCATTCAAGGAATTTGCAAGGGGCCATACTGTCAGCCTGGAACAAAAAAGTTCAGGCCCTAGACTTACAATGTCCTTGTCCCCTTCCGTTCGCAAGAGCCTCCGTTGGTGGTTGGTTCCCCAGAATCTGGAAAAAAGGAAATCCTTCAGTCCGATTTCTTGGAAGGTGGTCACTACAGATGCCAGCCTTATAGGCTGGGGAGCAGTACTGGAGCAATAGTCTCTCCAGGGCAGATGGTCGGATGCAGAAAAGGCCCTGCCCATCAATCTCTTAGAGATACGAGCAGCCCGGTATGCCCTAGTAGCATGGACATCCAAACTCCAAGGGTCCCCTGTCAGAATGCAATCAGACAATGCCACAGCAGTGGCATATATCAATCATCGGGGGCACCAGGAGTCGTTCAGCCCAGAGGGAAGTAAATTACATCCTGAAATGGGCAGAAAAATATGTCCCAGCCATATCTGCGGTATTCATTCCAGGAGTGGAGAATTGGAAGGCGGACTTTCTAAGTCGCCAGCAATTAGGCCCAGAGGAAGGGTCCCTTCACCCCGAGGTTTTCTGGACAATATGTCAGCGGTGGGGAACATCGGATGTAGATCTTCTAGCATCCAGATTCAACGCAAAGGGGGACAGGTTTGTCTCTCGGACAAGGGATCCCCTAGCTTGCGGCTCGGATGCCCTAGTGTTCCCTTGGGATCAGTTCAAGCTGATATATGCATTCACACCGCCACAATGGTTACCTCGATTACTCCGCAGAATCAGGGTAGAAAAGAAACCGGTGATTCCGGTGGCTCCAGCGTGGCCCCGAAGAGCGTGGTACGCGGAGATTGTAAAATTTCAGTGGGGAGTCCTTGGACTCTCCCACGTCGTCCGGCTTTCGCAAGGACCGATATACCACCCTTCCTTACCAGCCCTAGGTTTGACGGCCTGGCTATTGAAGCCCACATTCTAAAAAAGAGAGGGCTCTCTAATGCTGTGGTATCTACCATGATCAATGCCAGGAAGCCGGTATCCAGGCAGATCTACTATAAAATCTGGAAGGCGTACATCGCGTGGTGTGAGGCCAAGAAATGGCATCCACATAAGTACGTAATAGGTAGGATTCTGGACTTCTTACAGTGGGCTGTAGATAGGAAGCTTGCCTTGAGTACTATCAAGGGTCAGATTTCGGCCTTGTCAATATTTTTTCAAAGGCCCTTGGCTTCGCATTCACTAGTCAAAGCCTTTATACAAGGAGTGATGCGTATTAGGCCTCCGGTTAATATTCCCATATGTTCATGGGATCTAAACTTGGTTCTGTCGGTTCTACAGAAACAACCATTTGAACCATTACAGCATATTTCCTTGGTGCTTCTCACCAGGAAATAGATTTTTCTAGTAGCCATTTGTTCGGCTAAAAGAGTATCGGAATTAGCAGCTATGTCCTGTAAGGAGCCATATCTGGTTATCCATAAGGACAGAGTAGTGTTACGTCCTCATCCAGCCTTTCTTCCTAAGGTGGTATCGAGGTTTCATTTGAACCAAGATGTGGTTCTTCCTTCTTTTTTCCCCAAACCTACTTCGGTAGAGGAAAAGTTATTGCATTCTTTGGATGTAGTAAGAGCAGTTAAAGCTTATCTAAAAGCCACTGCTCAGATTCGCAGAACGGATACTTTGTTTATTCTGCCGGAAGGCCCCAGAAAGGGTCAGGCAGCGTCAAAATCTACTTTAGCCAAGTGGATTCGACAGGTCATTATGCAAGCTTATGGCTTGAGAAGGAGACCGCCTCCGTTCAAAGTTAGAGCGCACTCCACGAGAGCAGTTGGAACTTCATGGGCAGTGCATCACCAGGCCTCCCTGGCTCAAATCTGTAAGGCCGCAACATGGTCTTCGGTACACACGTTTACTAGGTCCTACCAGGTGGACGTTAGAAGTCAGGAGGATGTCGCCTTTGGGCGCAGTGTGTTGCAGGCCGCAAAAGATCCTCATGTCTGATAGCGCTCAGCTTATATATGGTGTATCCCCCCCCTCATTTGGCATTGCTTTAGGACATCCCATTAGTAATGACTATGTCGCTCTGTGTCCCGTGATGTACGAAAAAGAAAATAGGATTTTTATAACAGCTTACCTGTAAAATCCTTTTCTTGGAGTACATCACGGGACACAGAGCTCCCGCCCCTCTTTTGGGGACACTTATTGCTTTGCTACAAAACTGAGGTGCTCCCGGATGGGAGGGGCTTATATAGGGGAGGGTACTTCCGGTTTTGGAAGTTGCCAGTGCCAGCACCTGACGGTAACTATATAACCCATTAGTAATGACTATGTCGCTCTGTGTCCCGTGATGTACTCCAAGAAAAGGATTTTACAGGTAAGCTGTTATAAAAATCCTATTATTGCACCTCTGGCATGGGGATTCTTTTGACTAATATCTTCGAAACTGGACAGTTGTGACAATGAAGTTGTAGTATTCAAGAGGGGTGTAAAAAAGTTTTTAATTTGTAAATATCTAAACAACTCAGATTGAGGAAGACCATATTTTTCACATAATGATGAATGTGATAAATGACGATGCATTCAAAAATTTGTGCATATATAAGACATCCCTGGACACCCATTCATTAAAGGATTTAGTATATATCCATGCAGGATAGAATGCTGGGTTTTTAAATAATGACAGTAGAGGATTGTGCAGGGATTGAAGAGAAGTATTAGTCTTGAATCTGTCCCAAAGGGAAATGAAATGTTTAGTTATAGGGTTTTTTAGTTTTTTTTACGGTCTCTTGGCGACATCCATAATACGTTGGATATTGGGAGAGGGTCACACTCAATGGCTTCTATGGACACCCATAATGGGGTTTCGTGGCATGCCTGGTATTTAGTAAGACTTGCTATGTGTGCTGCTCTGTAGTAATAGGCAAAATTAGGGCATCCTAATCCTCCGCTAATTTTGGGAAGATAGAGTGTATGTGTTTGTTTTCGTGGCTTGGAAGATCCCCATATAAATGACAGTGATTTCCTGTATTATTTGCAGATGATAGGCTGGGATAGAAATTGGCAAGACTCTAAATAAATATAAAAGTTTTGGTAATAATGTCATTTTGACAGCATTTAATCTTCCAAACCACGATAACGGGAGATGTGACCATGATTTCATCAGTTTTGTTAACTGTTTTATAATTGGGGGATAATTAAGTGAGAATAAGTCAGATAAGGATGGTGTGAGATGTATCCCTAAATATGGAATAGATTTGCTATTCCATGTGTAAGGGAGGCCAATTTTCGCAGATCTCAGTTCCAATTCCGAAAGGGATATGTTGAACGCTAAACATTTTTGGGGATTTATGAATAGACCAGTAACTTCTGCAAATTTATTGAGTATGGGAACGAGATTCGGGCCAGAAACTTGGGGGGATGAGAGAAATAAGAGGATATCATCCGCAAATAGACAAAGTTTGTGCTGATATCCACCAAGTTCAATACCAGTTATAGTGGGGTCAGATCTGAACTTTTGTGCCAAGGGTTCAATGAGTAAGGCAAATAATAAGGGGGATAAAGGGCATCCTTGCCGCGTGCCTCTCTCTATGATAAAAGGGTATTATTTTATATTTTTATTGCCTACTTATGAGTGGACATTTGTGGGTTTAAACTGAACCTGTGGCCAGGCTATGGATATTCAAATAGTTACATATTCCTAAAAAGCCACAAACAAACTTTAAATCAAGTCCTAACTGATGTTTTTGTAGCAGCAAGCACTGTGGAGCAATTCATCTTCATAGCACAAACACTACAGCTGGGTTCTGTCAAGATTTTCAGCAGTTCAGGTCCCCCTGTTCCCTCTCACAACAAAGACTTGTCAGCCTCCCAGCCTGTTAATGTGAAGTCTGATCCCCATATCTCTGGATCTAATGATTAAGATATATGGTTTTCAATAAAGTTTTTTTTTTTTGTTGTTTTTTTTTATCACATGATCAGGTTTTAATTTTCTAGGACCATGATGGCTTTCTTTGAATCATTTGGCTTGGAATTTTGGTGTCTTGTCTGTGACCGTGACATTTCTGCAACATTTATATTTTTTGCTGATTACTTGTTCTTGTTCACAGAATACACAGAGGATAAACAGCTCCCAGTCTACACAGTCTCTTGCAACTCCAGTTGTCTCTGTAACTACGCCTAGTCTGGGCACACAGGGTCTGGTCTACTCTGCCATGCCTACTGCCTACAATACTGGTAAGATTTACCCAATCCAGTTTACTCCACTTCCTTCCATTTTCAGATTTCAGTTTTTTTTGTTTTTTACATGTTTTCAAAAAGAAAGCACTGAATAATTTTTATTTCTTTCTCGTACATCACGGGACACAGAGCGACATAGTCATTACTATGTGGGTTATATAGATACCTTCAGGTGCTGGCACTGGCAACTTCCAAAACCGGAAGTACCCTCCCCTATATAAGCCCCTCCCATCCGGGAGTACCTTAGTTTTTTGCCAGTGTCTAAGGTGTTGGCCAAGAAGTAACATGTGTTTTTCACTGAGCTTGCGTACAGGTTCTTTTGGGCCTCAGTAAGCTATTCCGGATCCGACCAAAAAAGCTTCATAGCTAAACGGTCGGTACCCGGGCCTTGCAAGAAAAGAGCAAGGTTTTGCCTGTAATGCCTCTCTTAGGAGGGCTGGACCCTGGGATCCAGAGCTCTGGTCATACCCACGACCAAGATGTTTTCTGTGCAGGGTGCTATACAGGTCCAGGGGAGTGGAATCCTTGGGAACCCGGTCCCTGAAGGTTTAATTACAATGCCTGCCGTGATAGGTGAAGTTTGGGCTTCTGTGGACCAAACGGAGTCCTGCGGCGAGGAAAAGGTAAGTGGGGGCCCTCAGGAACTTGGTTCTATTGGGGGACCCCCAAGCCTAATTTGTCTTTCTGCCTGTTACCTAAGGTATTCCCGCTAATATTCTGTGCATGCCTGTTACTACTAAGAAAATGTAAAAAAAATTAATAGTAGGCAAGAAAAAAAAATAAAAAAAAATGGTAAGACCGCGGTACCTGTGTTAAACACTAGAGGCCGCTATGGTTCTTTTTTCTTGTAATGTGGATTTTTTTCTTCCAAAGTCAAATCCAGGCAGTTGGTAAGTTCTCTGCTGGGAAGCTGTCTCCTCTGCCCTGTTGCTGCGCTCATCCATCCCCGGGCCCTGCGGCAGGGACCCTGGCTCCCATCTAGCTCCTTATTTTTTTAAAAAGAGCGCCGAAGGCGCGCGTGCACGCGCCTCTATATATAGAGGCGATCTGGAAAAAGGGGCGGAGCTGGTGGATGACGCTCGGTGTGCGCCGCGGCACTACTGCGCATGTGCGGGCGTCAAGCGTGTTTAAAGGCACAATCACAGCTGGCTATTGAAGTGCACAGACAGAGCTAGCAACAGTAAATAAGGCACACAGAGGCGGTTGATGCAGGCATCCCCTAGAAAGGCACTTTAGTAGACACCAACTGTTATATAGCAGCAATTGTGCTAGACTATTATCAGTAAAAGTGGTGTATTACGGCTGGAATACCTCAGCTTTGGGCTTAGGAATATGCCGTCCAGAAGCTCCGGAACTAAATCTTCCAGGAAGCGAAGGGGGTCTCCATCGGGCTCTGAGGATCTTGGGAATGCTTCTGCTGCACCAGTCTCCCCTGAAAATTCAGAGGTTAGTGACCGTAGAGACCCCGCAGGAGTACCTGGTACTGTGGCTGTCCTCAGTTCACCTGCTCCTGTGTATGTAACAGAGGAGGTTTTTTCCTCAGCTCTGGGAGGATTAGAAGAGAGATTGTCAACATTGATCGCTGCCTCCCTGTCACAGGGAAAGCACGCCCTATCTCCGTCTCCTCCTTCAGAGTACCTGTTAGCGGAGCAACAGTCCGATACAGGGATCGACCTGCCTGAAGGGGATCAGGATGAGGTTGATTCTGTTATAGAGGAATCAACAGTGGAGGAACCTTTCTCAGCATCTCAAGCTGAAAGATTATGGGTTCAGTCTCTGACTAACATGGTCCGATCAGCATTTAAAATGCACCTTGCGGAACCATCAACCACTACTGTCTCCTCGCTGGGGTCGCTAAAAGCTCCCCAGACTGTCTGTTCCTTTCCACTTCACCCTTTACTGGAAGGGCTCATTTACCAGGATTGGGAACATCCTGATAAAATATTTACTCCCCCCAAGAGATTTCTGGTGGTCTATCCCATGGAGGATAAGTTCATCAAAAAATGGAGGGTCCCTACAGTGGACGCAGCCATCTCTTGTGTGAATAAATCACTGACATGTCCAGTGGATAATGTCCAAATGTTCAAGGACCCAATAGATAAAAAATTGGAGTCCTTATTAAAATCTGCTTTTTCTACAGCAAGCTTGGTGACACAACCAGCAGTGGCAGCTATTGGGGTCTGCCAAGCAGTGAAGGATCAGTTGCAACCGGTCTTAAGGGACTTGCCAGATCAGCAGGCCCTTGCCCTAGCTGATCTACCTAGAGCCTTATGCTTTGCGGTTGACGCCATAAAGGATTCAATCCATCAGGCGTCCCGCCTCACGCTGTCTGTAGTACATATGCGCAGGCTTCTATGGCTCAAAAACTGGTCTGCTGAAGCTCCCTGTAAAAAATTGCTGGTTAGCTTCCCATTTCATGGTGAACGCTTATTCGGGGAAGACCTGGACAAATATATCCAGAAAATTTCCAGTGGTAAAAGTACACTCTTGCCGGTTAAAAACAGAGTTAGAGGTCCCTCTTTTAAGAGGCCTGCTTCTCCAGTCCCTGGGGCATCGGCTGTGAAACAGTTCCGACGGCCTCCTCGGTCAAATCCCGGGGGTAAAAATCAGGGACAATCGCAGGGTAATAAGAAACCCTGGGTCAGGAGAGGTACAAAACCTCCCCCAAATTCAAATTCATGAAGGGTTGCCCCCACTCAATCGGGTGGGGGGGAAGACTCCAGTTGTTCGCAGAGACCTGGCGGGACACGATCAGAGACAGATGGGTGCTCTCCGCAGTAAGTCTGGGATACAGATTGGAGTTAAAAGACTCTCCTCCTTCCCATTTTATGAGGTCAAACGTGCCAAGGGATCCCCGGAAGAGAGAGTCCCTCCTGTTGGCACTAGAACAACTATTGCTCCAAGGAGTAATTATGGAGGTTCCCCTGGAAGAATGGGGGTTCGGGTTTTACTCAAACCTCTTTACAGTCCCGAAGCCAAACGGGGACTTGAGGCCCATATTAAATCTAAAAGGGCTAAACAAATTCCTGCATATCAGGACTTTCCGGATGGAGTCGATCCGATCGGTGGCCACTGCCCTACAAGGGGAGGAATGGTTAGCCTCGATCGACATTAAAGATGCTTATTTGCACATTCCCATCTTTCCAGTCCACCAAAAATTTCTACGCTTTGCAGTAGAAGGGCGCCATTTTCAGTTCAGAGCCTTACCCTTCGGTCTGGCCACAGCACCACGAGTGTTCACAAAAATTCTGGCCCCATTATTGGCCAATCTAAGAACACAAGGTGTAACGATAATGGCATATCTAGACGACTTGTTGCTGATAGACCACTCAGTGAAAAAACTAGAAGTGGTCGTTCACAAGACAATCAAGTATCTGGAATCTCACGGTTGGATTATCAACCGAGACAAGTCAGCCCTAAAACCAGTCAAAAGTCTGGAATACTTGGGGCTAAGGCTGGATTCAGGCCAGAGAAAAATATTCTTGCCTCGAGAAAAGGTGTTGTCTTTGAGAGATTTGATCCACCTAGTGGGTACAAAAAGACAGCCGTCCATACGCCTGTGCATGAGGCTGCTGGGAAAAATGGTGGCATCATTCGAAGCAGTACCCTACGGTCAATTCCATTCAAGGAATTTGCAAAGGGCCATACTGTCCGCCTGGAACAAGAAAGTCCAGGCCCTAGACTTACCAATGTCCTTGTCCCCTTCCGTTCGCAAGAGCCTCCGTTGGTGGTTGGTTCTCCAGAATCTGGAAAAAGGGAAATCCTTCAGTCCGATTTCTTGGAAGGTGGTCACTACAGATGCCAGCCTTATAGGCTGGGGAGCAGTACTGGAGCAATGGTCTCTCCAGGGCAGATGGTCGGATGCAGAAAAGGCCCTGCCCATCAATCTCTTAGAGATACGAGCAGCCCGGTATGCCCTAGTAGCATGGACATCCAAACTCCAAGGGTTCCCTGTCAGAATTCAATCAGACAATGCCACAGCAGTGGCATATATCAATCATCAGGGTGGCACCAGGAGTCGTGCAGCCCAGAGGGAAGTAAATTACATCCTGAAATGGGCAGAAAGATATGTCCCAGCCATATCCGCGGTATTCATTCCAGGAGTGGAGAATTGGGAGGCGGACTTTCTAAGTCGCCAGCAATTATGCCCAGGGGAATGGTCCCTTCACCCCGAGGTTTTTCCGTACAATATGTCAGCGGTGGGGAACACCGGATGTAGATCTTCTAGCATCCAGATTCAACGCAAAGGTGGACAGGTTTGTCTCTCGGACAAGGGATCCCCTAGCTTGCGGCTCGGATGCCCTAGTGTTCCCTTGGGATCAGTTCAAGCTGATATATGCATTTCCACCGCCACAATTGTTACCTCGATTCCTCCGCAGAATCAGGGTAGAAAAGAAACCAGTGATTCTGGTGGCTCCAGCGTGGCCCCGAAGAGCGTGGTACGTGGAGATTGTAAAATGTCAGTGGGGAGTCCTTGGACTCTCCCACATCGTCCGGACCTGCTTTCGCAAGGACCGATATACCACCCTTCCTTACCAGCCCTAGGTTTGACGGCCTGGCTATTGAAGCCCACATTCTAAAAAAGAGAGGTCTCTCTAATCCTGTGGTAGCCACCATGATCAATGCCAGGAAGCTGGTATCCAGGCAGATCTACTATAGAATCTGGAAGGCGTACATCGCCTGGTGTGAGGCCAAGAAATGGCATTCACGTAAGTACGTAATAGGTAGGATTCTGGACTGCCTACAGTGGGCTGTAGATAGGAAGCTTGCCTTGAGTACTATTAAGGGTCAGATTTGGGCCTTGTCAATATTTTTTCAAAGGCCCTTGGCTTTGCATTCACTAGTCAAAGCTTTTATACAAGGAGTGATGCATATTAGCCCTCCGGTTAATATTCCCATATGTCTATGGGACTTAAACCTGGTTCTGTCGGTTCTACAGAAGCAACCATTTGAACCATTACAGCACATTTCCTTGGTTCTTCTCACCAGGAAATGGATTTTTCTAGTAGCCATTTGTTCGGCTAAAAGAGTGTCGGAATTAGCCGCTATGTCCTGTAAAGAGCCATATCTGGTTATCCATAAGGACAGAGTAATAATACGTCCTCATCCAGCCTTTCTTCCTAAGGTGGTATCGAGGTTTCATTTGAACCAAGATGTGGTTCTTCCTTCCTTTTTCCCCAAACCTAGTTCGGTAGAGGAAAAGTTATTGCATTCTTTGGATGTAGTAAGAGCAGTTAAAGCTTATCTAAAAGCCACTGCTCAGATTCGTAAAACGGATACTTTGTTTATTCTGCCGGAAGGCCCCAGAAGGGGTCAGGCAGCGTCAAAATCTACTTTAGCCAAGTGGATTCGACAGGTCATAATGCAAGCCTATGGCTTGAGAAGGAGACCGCCTCCGTTCAAAGTTAGGGCGCACTCCACGAGAGCAGTTGGAACTTCATGGGCAGTGCATCACCAGGTCTCCCTGGCTCAGATCTGTAAGGCCGCAACATGGTCTTCAGTACACACGTTTACTAGGTTCTACCAGGTGGACGTTAGAAGTCAGGAGGATGTCGCCTTTGGGCGCAGTGTGTTGCAGGCTGCAAAAGATCCTCATGTCTGATAGCGCTCAGCTTATGTATGGTGTATCCCCCCCCTCATTGGGCATTGCTTTGGGACGTCCCACATAGTAATGACTATGTCGCTCTGTGTCCCGTGATGTACGAGAAAGAAAATAGGATTTTTATAACAGCTTACCTGTAAAATCCTTTTCTTGGAGTACATCACGGGACACAGAGCTCCCACCCCTCTTTTGGGGACACTTATTGCTTTGCTACAAAACTGAGGTACTCCCGGATGGGAGGGGCTTATATAGGGGAGGGTACTTCCGGTTTTGGAAGTTGCCAGTGCCAGCACCTGAAGGTATCTATATAACCCACATAGTAATGACTATGTCGCTCTGTGTCCCGTGATGTACTCCAAGAAAAGGATTTTACAGGTAAGCTGTTATAAAAATCCTATTGTCTTTGGGCTACTTTTGAGTAAAAAGTTTATTCCCATCAAATCTTGTCTTTCTTTAAATTCTATGGAGATTAAAGGGAGAACCAAGTTGGTTGTCCCATTAATTTCTATAGAGCCCACAGTTAGGGATGAGCTCTGGCGTGTTTGCACACTGCATGTGCAGAGCCCACCAGGAAGTCGGCACGGCGCTGCGCTAATCACAGGCAGGGAGACATGTCCCGATGCGTGGCTGCAGAGATCGGGACATGTCTCCCTGCCTGTGATTAGCGCAGCTCCGTGCCGACTTTCCTGGCGTGCTCTGCACATGGAGTGTGCGAACACCCCTGAGCTCATCCCCTGCTCACAGTCATGTCTTAGCATGGCAGCACATTTCAGGAGGGAAAAACAAATGTAAGCCCTGCATGGCAGCCGTGTTCTCAGTTAACTACTTAATGCCCATTAACTGTCACTGTCAGCAGATCCCACTCTGATTAAAGTGTAAATGGGGGAGTATCTGCTGTGAAAATGTATTTGCCCATTTCCTGATTCAAATCATCCAAAAAATTTAATATTGCACAAAGATAACCCAAATAAATGCAAAATGTGGTTTTTAAATGATATTAAGGGGAAAAAAAAAAACTGCCCAAACTTGCCTGGCCCTATGTGAAAAAGTAATTGCTCCCTTGCTAAATTATGAATGAACTGTGATTAACCACATTTTTTGGAAGGTGGAGTTAAATTTCATTTGCCACACCCAGGCCTGATTACTGCCAGACCTGTTGAGTCCAGAAATCACTTAAATAGAAGCTGTCTGACAAAGGGAGGCACGCTAAAAGCTCTAAAACAGCAACACACCATGCCATGATTTAAAGAAATTCAAGGGCAGATAAGAAACAAAGTAATTTACATGTATCGGTCTGGAAAGGGTTGCAAAGCCATTTCTAAGGCTTTGGGACTCCCAGTGAACCACGGGGAGAGCCATTATCCACAAATGGAGAACACTTGGAAGAGTGGTGAACATTCCCAGGAGTAGCCGGCCTACCAAAATTACTCCAAGAGCACAAAGACCAATTCATCCAGGAGGTCATAAAAGAACCTCTAAACATCTAAAGAACTGCAAGAACTGCAGACCTCACTTGCTTCAGTGTTCATGATTTAACAAGAAGAAAGAGACTGGGAAAAAATGGCATCCATGGGAGAGTTCCAAGGCCAAAACCACTGCTGACCAAAAAAGAACAAAGGCTCATCTCACATTTGTCAAACATCTTGATTATCCCCAAGACTTTTGGGAAAATATTCTGTGGACTGATGAAAAATTTAACTTTTTGAAAGGTGTGCGTCCTGTTACATCTGGTGTAAAACTAATACAGCATTTCATAAAAAGAACATCATACCAACAGTCAGACATGGTGGTGGTAGTGTGATGGTCTGGGGCTGCTTTGCTGCTTCAGGACCTGGACGCCTTGCCATCATTGATGGAACCATGAATTCTGTGCTCTACCAGAAAATCCTGAAGACGAATGTCTCGGCCATCAGTTCCTGACCTCAAGCACACTTGGGTTATGCAGCAGGACAATGATTAGAAACACACCAGCAAGTCCAACTCTGAATGGCTCAGAAAAAACAAAATGAAGGTTTTGGAGTGGCCTAGTCAAGGTCCGGACTTTAATCTGACTGAGATGCTTTGGCATGACCTTAAACAGGCTGTTCATGCTGGAAAACCCTCCAATTTGACAATTTAAAATAATTCTGTAAAGAATAGTGGGCCAAAACGCCTCCACAGCGATGTGAAAGACTCATTGCCAGTTATCGTTAACTCTTGATTGCAGTTGTTACCGCCAAGGGTGGGTGGCACAACCAGTTATTAGGTTTAGGGGGCAATTACTTTTTCACACCACTGTATAAGTGGGCATAAGTTTATTACTTTACATATGTAGTTGAAATTTCATATGTTGGTAATGTACCTCTTCCTAGTAACTCTTCTTCCTTTTCATTGCAGGTAAATAATGGATTCCAAGTAGAAGCAAAATGCCGCCATTGAGTTCTTGATGGAGGGGTGCAGGCTGTCAGACATCCACAGAAGGCTACAGAATGTTTACAAAGCTGACACAATGGACAAGAGTCCCCCATGACAAGATATTGCTCTTCTCAATGGGGTCATCTACATAGACATTCTGTAGCTTTATGTGGATGTTGGCACCTCTCCATCAGTGATGGCTTCTGCTTGGAATTCATTATTCACCTGCAATGGAAAAAAAAAGGAGTTGCTATAGGGGAAAAGTTACTCTACCAACATGGTATACCCACTTTTTGGTATAGCCCTCATATTTGTGGTGTTCTAGGAGGCAAATCTCCCCAGCCCAGTCCTCTCCTGGTTGCTCCGTAACCTGCCAAATATTCTGCTTCTAAGGTCTGAATTTGGGTGAATAAGGGATTGGGACAGGCACTCCTCTGCCCAGCTGCTCCATTCATAGAAGCTGTTGCTACAGCTATGAATGAAACATCAGCTATTAATTGAGGGGGCAGGTTTATCAATCATCTGCCCCCTCCATTCATAGATCATGTTTTATTTATAGAAACTGTAGTTACGGCTTCTATGAATGGAGCAGCTGGGTGGAAAGGATGGGCATAGGCGGGCACTCTTGAGGAGAGCCCTGTCACAGCCCCTTAGTTCTGTTAAATTCCCCCCCCCCCCCCCCCCCTACACCGGAAAAATTATGGAAGAGGGGGTGGGGGAATCTGAGAAGGAAGATTTCCGCGAAAGGCGGACACGGCAGCACAAGGCAAACATTTCACTGAAGGAAAGTAATGTCCCTTTGTCCTATTTTTTTTCTTTTTTTTAGGTACATTTAAGCTTTAATTTGTCCACTCCTGGGTAAATTATTAGACTGAATATATGGCTGATGTATGATTATGAAAAGAAGGCAGGCTACTGTCCATAGCCAGTTTGATATATTTCATATCAAATAGAGTATGGGCCATTTTATAGGAAACAAAGGTATCAACTTGAATTTATTAAAGTCCTCCTTAACATATTTTCCAGTAAAAAGAACTGGAGTTAGAAAAAAAAAATATCCGCGTGGTCCCAAAATAGTTGTACATTTCTTGAAATAACAAAGTTTTGCTCTTTTTATTCTTGTCCAGATTATCCTCTTACCAGTGCGGACCTTTCTGTTCTACAAGGGTTTAACTCTCCAGGAATGCTGCAGATTGGACAGGTGTCTGCCTGGCAGCAGCATCACTTAGGACAAGCAGCCCTCAGCTCCCTTATGTGAGTACCATTCCAAATTTCTGTTGCATACCTAGGCAAATTAGTTTTGTGCTCCTGTGGAAATTTTAAAGCACAACTTCTATCTAAATCTGTGGAAAGTATCTTTGGTGAGGGATGAGAGTGGCTAGGTGCTTCTGGCCGCATATCTAGGGCTAGGAAGCACCTAGCAACATAGTACAAAGTATTAGTAGAAGGAGACAGAAGAGCAAAACAAAAAAGCTAGATTTTATTTAAAGTGAACCTGTGTCCAGACTGCACATGAATGTATTTACATATTCTGAACAACCACTGTAAAACAAGTACTGATCCACCTATGTACCTATTTGGCATTGGAGAGAAATTGGAACATTCTCAGCTATTTTCTGTGGAGAGCAGAATCTTGGCAATCTGCCAACCCTCTAATATAAATGAGAAATCCAGTCTGTTTGGATATTTGAGAATAAATTCCTTCACAGAAAAAGCAGCTAGAGAGGTCAGTAAAGTTTTTTATTGTAAAGTTCTTTTACTGCTTGTTATGAACATGTAAATAGTTTGTTGCCCATAGTCTAGGCACAGGTGCACTTTAATGGTCCTCCTGATTTCCTCTACATAGTATGAACCATGTGTCAGCACGTTCCATTGCACGTAACGTCATGATGTCATGACATATGGGGGGTGTGGTCTCTGTGTCCCGATGCAGTATCATGGACAGAGCGGTGGTTTTAAAATGCTGGGCCACATTTGGACACAGCAATTACAACCTTAAAGGGATTGTTATATTTATAGGAAAAAAAAGAGACTTTACAAATAATAATATACTCACCTGCTCTGTTGTAGAAGATTTGCACAGAGCAGCCTCGATCCTCCTCTTCTCGATCCTCCTTCTCAGGTCCCTCTTCTGTGATCCTGGCCCCTCCCTCCTGTTGAGTGCCCCCACAGCAAGCAGCTTACTATGGGGGCACCCGAGCCAAGTCACAGCTCCCTGTGTCCATTCAGACATGGAGCCCTGCCCCTCTCTCTTCTGATCAGCTAGCTGACTTTGACAGCAGTGAGAGCCAATAGCGCCACTGCTGTGTCTCAGCCAATCAGGAGGAAGAATCTTGGATGGCTGAGACACTCATGCACATTGCTGAACAGAGAGGGACCTCAGGTAAGTGTGAGGGGGGCTGCTGCACACAGAAGGCTTTTTATCTTAATGCATAGAATGCATTAAGATACAAAACCTTCTGACTTATACAACCCCTTTAATGAGGACTCAGTGGGGGACAAGCAGCTTGCTTTTGTTGACACCCAGTTGAGGCATGTTCTATAGACGAATAAATGTATTCTAGTTTAGGAAGTAACGCATCCCCTTTTGCAGAGGGATGTATGGCAATGTCCTATGGCCTCTTCACATGATATTGTTTATAGGGACAGATCAAAGATCTAAAATTCTGATCAGGACCTCACAGCCTCTGACTTTTGTACTATTGCCTTTGAGATGCAGGTATGTAGGATGGTGTCCAGTACAGGACAAGTTTGGGAGGTTAGATATGGGTTACATACAGCCCTGCCCAAAAGTTTTGAGAATGACTCAAATATTAATTTGCACAAAGTCTGCTGCCTCGGTTTTTATGATGGCAATTTGCATATACTCAAGAATGTTCTGAAGACTAATCAGATGAATTGCAATTAATTGCAAAGTCCCTCTTTGCCATGAAAATTAACTTGATCCCCCCCAAAAAAATAATTTCCACTACATTTCAGCCCTGCCACAAATGGACCAGCTGACATGTCAGTGATCTCATTAACACAGGTATCGGTATTGACGAGGACAAGGCTGGAAATCACTCTGTAATGCTGATTGAGTTAGAATAAAAGACTGGAAGCTTTAAAAGGAGAGTGATGCTTGAAATCACTGTTCTTCTTCTGTTGGCCATGATTACCTGCAAGGAAACCTGTGTAGCCATCATTGCTTTGCACAAAAAGGGATTCACAGGCAACGATATTGCTGCTACTAAGATTGCACCTAAATCAACAATTTATCGGATCATCAGGAGCGTCAAGGAGAGAGGTTCAATTGTTGTGAAGAAAGCTTCAAGGAGCCCAAGAAAGTCCAGCAAGCGACAGGACCGTCTCCTACAGTTGATTCAGCTGTGGGATCGGAGCACCACCAGTGCAGAGCTTGCTCAGGAATGGCAGCAGGCAAGTGTGAGTGCATCTGCATACACAGTGAGGAGAAGACTTTTGGAGCATGGCCTGGTGCCAAGAAGGGCAGCAAAGAACCCACTTCTCTGCAGGAAAAACACCAGGGACAGACTGATATTCTGCAAAAAATACATGGATGGGACTGCTGAGGACTGGGGTAAAGTAATTTTCCTGTGTCATGCCAACAGTAAAGCCTCCTGAGACCATTCATGTGTGGAGTTGCTTCTCAGCCAAGAGAGGGGGCTCACAATTTTGCCTAAGAACACAGCCATGAATAAAGAATGGTGCAAAAACATCCCCTGAGAGCAACTTCTCCCAACCTTCCAAGAATAGTTTGGTGATGAAAAATGCCTTTTTCAGCATGGTGGAGCACCTTGTTATAAGGCAAAATTGATAACTAAGTGGCCTGGGGAACAAAACATCTAAATTTATTTTTCGTACCTCACAGGACACAGAGCCTTAGTAATAACTAGATGGGTATATAGCCACCTTCAGGTGATGGACACTGAAACACCTTAAGACAGGAAGTTTCCTCCCCTATATAAACCCTCCCATACCGGGAGTACCTCAGTTTTTTTTCGCCAGTGTCTAAGGTGTTGGTCACAGTTAAAGAAGTGCTTTTGAAGAGCTCCACTGGAGAATCCTTTAGGATCAAGCATGTTAAATCTTGGATCCATCCAAGGTGCCATTGAGGCCAAAGTGGATGGTACCCGGGCCTCAGATAAGAGTGGGGTTTTGCCTGTAATGCTTCTCTTAGGAGAGCTGGACCCAGGAAACCAGTACTTTGGTTATGTCAGATACCAATGTTTTTTTGGCTGGGTGCAGTGCAGGTCCAGGGGAGTGGAAACCTTTTTATAGGAACCTGGTCCCTGGAGGTCTTTGACATAGCCCGCCGTGATGGGTTGAAGGCTGGGTCTGACTGTATATTTCCAGCAGATTCCTGCGGCGGGGATAAGGCAAGTGAAGGCTTCAAGGAAAACTTTTTTAATTTGCTTATAGGAGTCATGTATGGGTCTCACCACCAGAGGGCTGTAGCAACATACAGTACCTGTGCTCCAATGTGTCACTTATACTGCTGGCTGGGTTGTTTGGTTTACTCTTTTTGTCAGCCGTCTGATAGTGTGAAGGGGAGTTTTCTTTGCGGCAGACAAAGCTCCTCAGGATGCTGATTGTTGTCCGGTCCCTCCTCCCGTCCTGCAAGCGGTGCAGCGATTGTTCCTCCAGGATCCTGCTTGTCTCCGGGGCGTGGCTTAAGAACAGGTGCAGCATACGTGACCCGGCGTTCTGTCCTCGCAGGGCGGTGTATTTTCTTCATAAACAGAGCCTCGTGGAAGCAGAAGCTGACAGAGGGACACAGCAGCAGTAAATGGCACGGGCTCTCCCTAGTGACACACTTATTGGATATCAGGCTGAACGGTAGATAGCAGCTTGCTAGCTGGACTATAGATTCAGCAGTTGATACAATTGTTTTCAGTGCCTCAGCTTTGTGCTTAAGGACTATGTCTTCCAGGAGTTCAGGGCCTAAAACTCCTAAATCAGGATCAAATTCCTCAAAAAAGGCTTCAAAGGTGTCACCATCTGGCTCTGAGGGTCCCGGTCATGCCTCTACTATGCCAGCTTCTCCCGAGGGGCTAGGTTCGGCTGATCAGGGTGAGTCATTAGGGTAGTCAGGTGTTGCAGCCCTCCCCAGCCTCCAGACCACTGCCTATGTTAATGAGGATGTACTCTCTTCAGCTCTCGTAGGTCTGGAAGAGCGTTCAGCTTCCCTAATCGCTTTCTCTTCCCAGGGTGGGACAAAATGGGCTGGGTCCCCCTCCCCCACCCCGGGCCCTCTGCTTACAGACCAGCAATGGCTGGTAGGGGATGAATCTCCCCCAGGGGATAAAAGGAGGAAGGTCCGTTTGACGACTTCTCTTCTAAGAATTCTTCCGCAGAAGAGCCTTCTGCTTCTCAGTCGGAAAAGCTACTGGTGCAATCCCTTAGGGAGATGGGTAAGGTTTGCATTTAAGTTGCCTTTATCAGAGCCAACTGGAAAACCTGTGTCTTCCTTGGGTTCCTTAAAGGCTCCGCAGGCCCTTCAATCGTTCCCTGTACATCCCTTGCTAGAGCAACTCATTTATGAGGATTGGGGTCATCCAGATAAACACTTTCTTCCTCCCAAAAAGTTTGCTGTACTTTACCCTATGGAGGAAAAATTCACCAAGAAATGGAGTGTGCTATCAGTTGATGCTGCTATCTCGTGTGTGAATAAGAAAGAGTTTAACTTGCCCAGTGGACAATGTCAGGTGTTTAGGGACCCATCAGATAAGATGTTAGAATCTTTATTAAAGACCTCTTTTTCTATGGCAGGTGCTGTAGCTCAGCCTGCAGTGGCAGCAGTTGGCATTTGTCAATCCCTGAAAGACCAGGTGAAACGGCTCCTCAGGGTGGTTCCTGCTCAACAAGCTCGAGACTTCGTTGACTTTCCAAAAGCTCTTTGCTTTACGGTAGACGCTATTAAGGATTCTATTCACCAGATCTCTCGTCTAGCTCTCCTGTTAGTACATATGCGTAGAAACCTGTGGCTAAAGAATTGGTCAGCCGAGGCAACATGCAAAAAGCTTTTAGCCAGTTTTTCTTTTCACGGAGAATGTTTGTTCGGGGATGATTTGGACAAATACATTTAAACAATCTCTAGTGGAAAAAGTACTCTTTTGCCTGTTAAAAGAAGAGGTAGGCGTCCTTCCTTTTAAATGGGCATCCTCTCCAGTGTCAGGGGCATCAGCCTCTAGGCAGTCACGATGGCCTCCGCAGTCAGGATCAAGGGGAAAGACTCAAGGTCAGACCCAGGGACATAAGAGGCCCTGGGGACGCAAACCGGTTAAGCAAAGTCCTAAGGCTTCCTTATAAGGGGACGCCCCCTGCTCGATCGGGTGGGGGGGAAGGCTTCTGCAGTTTTCAGGAACATGGCAAAAGGAGATCCGAGACAAATAGGTCATCTCGGCTGTATCCCTAGGTTACAAGCTAGAATCCTGAGAGTTTTCTCCGCCACGTTTTCTGAGATCAAGCGTTCCCAAAGATTCGCTAAAGAGAAGATCCCTGTTTTTGGCGCTAGACCGTTTGCTAGCTCAGGGGGTGATCGTAAACTTTCCCACGGAAGAGCACGGTTTGGTGTTTTATTCAAATCTTTTCGCGGTGCCAAAACCAAATGGGGATGTCAGACCCATCTTAGATCTCAAGGTTCTGAACCGCTTCCTAAGGATTTGCTCTTTTCGCATGGAATCAATTTGGTCAGTAGTCTCCACCATTCAGGGAGGGGAGCTACTTGCATCAATCGACATCAAGGATGCTTATCTGCGTGTACCTATTTTTCACACTCACCAAAAATTCCTGAGATTCGAAGTAGAACCACATCATTATCAGTTCGTAGCCTTAACCTTCGGTCTGGCAACCGCACCCTGAGTCTTCACAAAGATTTTAGCCCCGCTCCTGGCCAGGCTAAGAGCTCAGGGCATAACGGTCGTAGATTACCTGGACGATCTTCTGTTGGTGGATCAGTCGGTTGACCGTTTGAACCAGTCTGTGGACAGCGCGGATAGGTTTCTGAGATACTTGGGTTGGATTTTCAATTTGGAGAAATCATCCCTGCGTCCAGTGAAGAAGCTGGAGTATCTAGGTCTGGTCATAGACACAGACCAAAAGGGAAGTTTTTTGCCTCAGGCAAAAGTCACCTCTATAAGAAAACTGGTCCAGTTAATCTTGTCAAAGAGAGGTCCCTCCATTCGTCTTTGCATGAGGGTTCTAGGGAAAATGGTGGCTTCATTAAAAGCCGTTCCATATGCCCAATTTCATTCAAGGCTTGTATCCTGTCCGCATGGGACAAGAGTCTCTAAGCTCTGGACCTGCCAATGTGCCTCGCCTTAAGAGTGCGTCAGAGCCTCAGTTGGTTGGTGGCCAGAAATCTGCAGACGGAAAAATCGTTCGGTCCTGTGGCCTGGAAAGTGGTAACAGATGCCAGCCTTTCAGGTTGGGGAGCAGTCTTGGGACAGATGTCTGTCCAGGGCAGGTGGTCCGAAGCCAAAAGGTCTTTTCCTATCAACATTCTGGAAATTCGGTCAGCACACCTGGCTCTGAAGGCTTCAGTCTGACAATGCCACTGCAGTGGCCTATATCAACTACCAAGGGTACACCAGGAGTCACGCAGCTCAGAGGGAAGTAAACCGTATCCTAGTTTGGGCAGAGAAACATGTTCCTTGCATATCTGCGGTTTTCATTCCGGGAATAGAAAATTGGCAGGCAGATTTCCTGAGTCGCCAGCAGTTGTCTCCAGGAGAGTGGTCTCTTCATCCCGACATCTTTTTGACTATATGTCAGAGATGGGGGACCATGGATGTAGATCTGTCGGCATCCAGGTTCAACAAGAAGGTGGACAACTTTATGTCAAGGACAAAGGATCCTCTTGCTTGCGGGAAGGACGCTTTGGTAACTCCTCGGAATCAGTTCTCTCTGAATTATGCATTCTCCCCCCCCCCCCCGTTCAGCTGCTGCCGCGACTTCTCCGCAGGATCAAAGGGGAAGGAAAGCCGGGGGTTCTTGTGGCACCGGCATGGCCAAGGAGGTCCTGGTACGCAGAGATTGTAAGAATGGCAGTGGGGGACAAATGGACGCTTCCATTACGTCCAGACCTGCTACTGCAGGGCCCAATATTCCACCCTTCCTTACGAACGCTAAATTTAACGGTTTGGCTGTTGAATCCCACATTTTAAAGGATCGAGGGCTTTCTGGTTCTGTGCTATCTTCTTTGATTAATACTAGAAAGCCGGCCTCCAGAGTCATATACTATAGAGTCTTGAAGACGTATGTAGCTTGGTGCGAGTCTAAAGGTTGGCATCCTCAAGTATGTCATAAGTAGGATTCTCGCCTTTCTTCAGTTAGGTGTAGAAATGAAGCTGGCTCTAAGCACTATCAAGGGTCAGATCTCGGCCTTGTCAGTGTTTTTTCAGAGGCCGCTGGCTGCGCATCCTTTGGTTCATGCTTTCATACAAGGAGTAACACGGATCAACCCACTGATTAGGATGCCTTTGTGTCCATGGGATTTGAATTTAGTTCTGTCAGCCTTGCAGAAGCAGCCCTTTGAGCCTTTACGCCCACATTCCTTTAGTCCTTTTGACAAGGAAATTGTTTTTTCTGGTAGCCATATCATCTGCTAGAAGAGTGTCAGCATTGGCTGCTTTTTTTTGTAAGGAGCCATATTTGATTGTGGACAAGATAGTATTATGTCCTCATCCAACCTTTCTCCCTAAGGTGGTGTCAGGTTTTCATTTGAACCAAGATATGGTTCTCCACTCTTTTTTTCCAGAACCTAGTTCTACAGAAGAAAAGTCACTTCATTCTTTGAATGTAGTGAGAGCAGTTAAGGTCTATCTTGAGGGCTACTGCTTAGATTCGGAAAACAAATGTTTTTTTTGTTCTGCCGGAAGGCCCCAGGAGGGGTCAGGCAGCATCGAAATCTACTACATCCAGGTGGATTTGACAAGTTGTTATTCAGGCTTATGGTTTGAAAGGGAGAGTTCCACCTTTTCAGATTAAAGCGCATTCTACTAGAGCGGTTAGTGCTTCATGGACAATGCATCATCAAGCCTTTATGACTCAGATCTGCAAAGCTGCAACCTGGTCTTCGGTACACACATTCACTAAATTCTATCAGCTGGATGTAAAAAGACATTAGGATATTGCCTTTGGGCGCAGTGTGCTGTAGGCTGAAGTATAAGGTCCTCACGTCTAATGGCACCCTACTTTATTTTGTGTCTCCCTCCCCTCAGGGGACAATTGCTTTGGGACATCCCATCTAGTTATTACTAAGGCTCTGTGTCTCGTGATGTTCGAAAAAGAAAATAGGATTTTTATAACAGCTTACCTGTAAAATCCTTTTCTTCGAGTACATCACGGGACACAGAGATCCCGCCCCTCTTCTTGGACTACGTATTGCTTTGCTACAAAACTGAGGTACTCCCGGTATGGGAGGGGTTATATAGGGGAGGCAACTTCCTGTCTTAGGGTGTGCCAGTGTCCATCACCTGAACGTGGCTATATACCCATCTAGTTATTACTAAGGCTCTGTGTCCCGTGATGTACTCGAAGAAAAGGATTTTACAGGTAAGCTGTTATAAAAATCCTATTTTTGGGTCCTTAGTTAGGAAACTCCCGAGACTTAAATTCCATTGAGAACTTGTAGTTAAACCTTTTAAGAGGTGGGTGAACAAAAACCCCACAAACAGTCTGTCAAACTCCAAGCATTGATTATGCAAGAAAGGATTGCCATCAGTCAGGATGTGGCCCAGAAGTTGACTGACAGCATGCCAGGGGGAATTGCAGAGGTCTTGAAAAAGAAGGGTCAACACTGCAAATATTGACTCTTTGCAGAAACTTAATGCAATTGTCAATAAAAGCCTTTGGAACTTATGAAATGCTTGTAATTCTACTTCAGTATACCATAGTAAAATCTGACAAAAAAAAAAAATCTAAAAACACAGAAGCAGCAGACTTTGAAAGTTAATATTTGAGTCATTCTCAAAACTTTTGGCCAGGGCTGTAGTACTTTCCATGTTTCTATTATAACTTTGCTCGATTCGTAATCGTGGATGAACATCTACTGTCTTCATAATTAAAAATGACGTGAATCCACCTTCTTTCATTTATGCAGTTTTTGTCTTTGTATTTCACAGGGCTGGCGGGCAGCTATCTCAGGGTTCAAACTTATCCATCAATACCAACCAAAACATCCACATCAAATCAGAGCCGATCTCTCCTCCACGCGACAGAGTGACCTCCACCGGGTTTCCACAACAACAACAACAACAACAACAACAACACCACCACCACCAACAGCAGCAGCAACAGCAGCAGCAGCAGCAGCCACAGCACCATCAACCCCAGGCTCGTCCAGAAATGGGGAGATCTCCTGTGGACAGCCTGAGTAGCTCCAGCAGCTCCTACGACGGGAGTGATCGAGAGGATGTTCGCAACGATTTCCACTCTCCTGTCAGCATGGGAAGAAATCCCAACACTGAAGACAGGGACAGCCCCTCCATGAAACGAATGAGGATGGATGCCTGGGTGACATAAAAGGTTTTTCTGTCCTCTTCTGTGGCTGAGCTCCATGCATATCAAAAACTGTTTTCTTTTTCCAGAGGATGCAGAACCCTTATATATTTTAATATATATAATATATATATATATATATATATATATATATATTAAAATATATATATATAAAAAGAGAATTGTCACACGTACGCACAAGCCTCATCTTTTGTGTCTCTGTGTGCTCAGTTGTGTTTAACACAAATTCTATCAGGTACCTGCTGCAAATGACTGTATACAGACCTACAACATTACGTGGCAATGTGGCACTTACATGGAGTTTGACCCTTTTTCCTGGAGAGAACACAGTAAAATCTCTGAATCTTGTACTGTACCACATTGGGACTGCAATAGTAAAGGGATGTTTTTTTTTTTTGTTTTGTATTTAGAGCGGGATGGGGGTTAGTGAAAATGCGTATCTCTGTACGGTTGTAAGGCCCTTTAACCCCCGCTACTGACTTGACATCCCCCTCTGCCAAGAGGTTTATACAGTACAAAGCTATCTGTCCTTAGCCCCTTGTGTAGGCAGGCCATTTAAAGACGTGGCTTTGTAGCAGGAATAAAAACCCGAAAGCAGGAAACAAAAGAAAGCAATAGTGTATATGTAAATGTTTTATCCTACACAACCATGCCTAAATCCCCCCCCCCCCCCCCCCCCCTCACAGTAGGAGTATATGAAGGGCTTAAGCCACACAGTCTATTTTTGCACGCTCAACACAAACCGCAATCGTAAAAGGGAGACTGGAGGTTTCTTGTCAAGTGTGTGACTTAAAAAAATATATATATATAAATAAAAATGGGGTTTCAGGGGGAGCATGAGATTTTTTTTCTTTTTAAAGATCTATACGTCTAGCCGCATTTTAAAGAAAAAAAAAAAGTAATATATTAACTTATAATTGGAATATGTTTAAGAACATTTCTTTTTACATTCATACCTTGGAAAAAAAACAAATAGAGAACTGATTTTAGCTTGTGTATATTTTATATTATAAAAAAAAAGACCCTTATGGATTAATGACTATATATAAAAAGTTCTATACTTTTGAACACGTTCTGCAATGAATTATTTATATAAACCAAAGCTGTATGTTGAGCTTTTTCCTTTTTTTTTTTTTTGTAGATTATAGACTTATTCTGTAATTCCTTGATTTTTATATATATTTTTTTTGCTTTGAAAGTAAAAAGAAAAGTTAAAAAATATTAATGCAACATCTGCAGAAAGAAAAAAATAATAATAAGCCATGATATAACTGTATGTATAAATTAAACTTTGAGCCAAACTCTTGTTCTTTTGTATAGAACATCCTAAATATTTCACGACAGGGTGTAAGTACCAATGTATTGTATGTTCACCAAACCGATTTTATATATACGGTGTGTGTATATATATATATATATATATATATATATAATATATATATATATATATATATATATATATATATAATCCCAATAGATCTATAGATATAAATTACGGATTACTGCCAACTTGAAGTGATGACGGCAATATCCAAGTAGAAAAGTATAAGAGTATTTAATGTGTAATGTACAGTTTTGTCAAATATGCTGTATTCCCTCTTGGGTGTTATTTGCTAGTACTGTTACTACACAACTCGCTTTTTTTTCTGAGAGTTGTATAAAATTTGTTTTGTGGTATTCGAAGTTGTGTGTTTTTAATCTGACCTAATACTTAATATTCCATGTGCAGTATTGTGGCAAAATAGGCAAAAATATGGGTGACTGTTGGAAACCAGAGCTCAGGTTGAAGAACTGCCTTGTTTCTTTTATAAGGTGGCACATTTGAGCAGCTGAGACCAGAACCTCTAGAGAACTGCACCTCTTGTGTGAACCATACAATAGGACTTTGATATAAATTACTACAACCAGTTGAGCGATGTTGAATCTCAAGCCAAAACCTTTTTTTCTTTTTCCTTCATTTTTGGACAGTGTGGAAAAGGGATAAGAACCTCTTTCAGATCCTTCAAGTTGGGAAGATTTCCCTTCACTTTCATTTTAGTTGACGGGAGAACACAATAGTGCTGCGGGAGGGATCCCCACATCAACGCTAACTGTTGCTGTGGGAATCGAGCAATTTGCTTTCCATCCGTGGTGGAAGAAAAGAAAACTGCATAATCTGTGGGCTGCCTAAATCTATCCAATGGAGGACACAGACTGCAAAGGAAACACTTTTTAGAAGAGTGGGAAAGGGTTAGAACCAATGCCTGCTTCTTTACTATTGCATATGCTCCCTTTTCATTTCATACATTTCCTCCTCATTTGTCTCAACTGGTGGCACAAGGGCATGAAAAAAGGAGAAAACGTACAAAGACGCACGAATACAAACCCATTTCATCTCCAGTAGAAAAAAAGACTATAGAGTTCTTTCATGTAGAGCAGTGGTCTCCAAACTGCAGCCTGAGGGCCAGATGCAGTCCTTTGCTTGCTTTTATCTAGCCCTCGAGACACTATTTCATCTCCTGATACCAACATAGTTGGCATAGTTCCCCTCCCTGACACCAATGATGGGGTACAGTTTCTCCCAATAACACCAACAATGGGGCATAATTTCTTCCAATGACACCGACAATGGGGCACAATGACACCAGTGGTAAGGCACAATTCCTCCTAATTGCACCAACGATGGGGCACAATTCCTCCCACTGCCACCAAAGATGGGGCATTGTTTTTTTTTCCAGCTGACATCGCGACCTTTTCTTTTCCAATAGATTTTTTTTATTCAAAAGTTTAACAAAGTACAGAAATACTAACATTATTGAACAAATATCAAAAAATGGATGCTCCCTCCAATACAATCAAGGACCCGAGTATTAGCAAGACCTAAATAAATGAGCCTAACAGGCTGAGCTCCCCTAATGAGGCGTCTGTTGAACAAAAGCATAAACTCTGTGAAAGTAGTCGCCCCTTGACAAATCAAGAATAAAGGCATAACTATAAAAGAACATAACATTAACAGTTAGTCAAAGGGTAACATGTTTACATTCAAAGGAATGTGGGAGCGATAACGGTAGGGATTGTGTTCAGTACCTCGAGGCTCAATGCCTTGCTCCCATAAATAATTTGGAATGGGAAAGGCTCTATGGTCCTTCCATATGCATCCATATTAAGAACCGCAGTTAGAAGAAAGGAAGATGAGGAAGTAGAGAGAAAGAAAGGGGAAACAAGAACAGGAAACTATCCCCTCAATCAGGGTTCCTGACTGCAGGGTGCCCCAGCCCCTAGGGAGCCTGGAGGTATTTAATCCAAGGACTCCATAACATAGGGACCTTTCCCACTGCCAATGGCCGCAGTCCAACCCCCTAAAGTCTGAATTATACAATAAACTGGTCCTTTGTTTAGAAAGTTTGAAGACCCTTGATGTAGAACATTCCACTTGCTGACCAACATACGTATATTAAAGTCCTGTCAGCAAGTGGTTATTAGAAGGCTGTGGCTGATCTTGGTACCGGTTTTTCTCAGCTGGTGAATGACTGTTTTGTAAAACTGATCTGGGAAGCTGTCAATTATGCTGCTGTGGTCCACAGTGGTTCCAGGCCCTCCTGTTCCTCTGGGAAGCCCAGAACCACAGTAAGCAGCCAGGATGGCTTCATACAGAGGAGATGGTGGAACGTCCATTCCCTGATCTCCTCTGTGATTAATGAACCTGGAAGCAATGATGATTCCACCACTTCTGGGTTTAGAGTTGTTATTCCCTGGCTGCTACGGCCAGGGAAGCAACTAATCAACTGCTTTAGAGGGCAGGGAAGACATTGGGTAAAACTTTTGCAAAACGTTACGCCGTTATCACAGGAAAAGCATGTTGGGATTCTGATTTATTTTTTATTTTTCCCTTCTTTTTTTTTTTTGTGCCACACTTGTATATACTTGGTGTGTTTTAATCAAGAGCAGTCACCAGCAATCAGTGAAATGATTGCTGTTATTTTCTTTTATTATTTCCACTAGAACTTGTATACAATTGTACAATCTGTGAACCCTTACAGTGTCTGGCTTCTCCATATGTGTAAAGTCCAGGTTTTTTCTAATATTTTTTTACTATCAATATTTGGTGGATCTATATTTTATGTTGATCCATATCAATATTTAACCACTTAAGGACCGGCTCACGAGGATATACATCGGCAGAATGGCACCGACAGGCAAATCGACATATTTACGTCACTTTGAATTTGCCACGTGCCTGCCGCGAGCTCCGTGACCGTGCGACCCATGGACTCAATGTCCACCGGGTGCCCGCGATCGTGTCACGGAGCTGAAGAACAGGGAGATGCCAGTGTAAACACAGCATCTCCCCGTTCTGCCTAGTGACTAGTCACTGATTGTCTGCTCCCTCTCATCGGGAATAGCGATCAGTGACGTGTCACTCGTAGCCACGCCCCCTAACAGTTAGAATCACTCACTAGGACGCACTTAACCCCTTCCTAGCCCCCTGAATGAATGAATGACTTGTAGAGCGCTACAAATGCGAACTAAATCGCCTCAAGGCGCTTTTTGCAGCCAGTGTCCGGCTGGTGCGGTCATTAACCCCGTAGGATCTCAACGCACTTGGGACACACATTCGTACAGATACATGTACACATATATATACTGGGCCAATTTTGATAAGATCCAATTAACCTACCAGCATGTCTTTGGAGGTTAACCCCTTCACTGCCAGTCACATTTACACAGTAACCAGTGCATTTTTATAGCACTGATCGCTGTATAAATGTGAATGGTCCCAAAATAGCGCCAAAAGTGTCCGATGTGTCCGCCATAATGTTGCATAATGTCGCAGTCACGATAAAAATCGCTGATCGCCGCCATTACTAGTAAAAAGATATATTAATAAAAATGCCATAAAACTATCCCCTATTTTGTAGACGCTATAACTTTTGCGCAAACCAATCAAACGCTTATTTTTTTTTTTTTTGCCTTAATTCAGATTATAAAATTTTTTAAGCCTTTAGAACTACTTTCAATTTCCCTGTGTCAAAGAAAGGTAGTGGTCACTCCCTGACCACTGAGTGACACCACTTAAAGTGATTGTAAAGCTTTGTTTTTTAAAAATAACAAACATGTCATACTTGCCTCCATTCTGCAGCTCGTTTTGCACAGAGTGGCCCCGATCCGCGACTTCTGGGGTCCCTCGGCGGCTCCTCCCCACATCAGATGGCCCCCTAGGAGAAGCACTCTCCCAGGGGGTAACCTTGCAGGCGCGCTCCCGAGTCATTCATTCGGCGTCCATAGCTGCCGAATGTATGACTCAGCCCCAGCGCCCGCGTCATTGGATTTGATTGACAGAAAGAGGAGCCAATGGCTGCGCTGCTATCAATCTATTCAATCAAGAGCCTGTGTGGAGAGGGAGAGCGCGTCACCGCCGAGTGAATTCCACGGCTCAGGTAAGTAAAACGGAGGGGCTGGGAGGCCGGCGACTGCCAGAAGTTTTTTCACCTTAATACATAGGATGCATTAAGGTGAAAAAACCTGAGGGTTTACAACCCCTTTAAAGTGAATCGGTGAGCAGGGACGTATGGGAGCTGTCGTATCTCTGTGGTTTGTAAACTATGTGAACGTTTTCCTTTCTTCCTTCCAAGAGACACTGTCACTTTGCCCACTCTTCTAGACATGTACGCTTGCCCATCCAAGCTCCCCATTTACCTCTCTGCACCACCAGAGTGCTCGTTAATTGATCAGGTCTTCTCAGTAGGTGGAGAGCGTGACCTCTACTATGTGACAGTCTATGGTTTTTATACTATAGGTGCATACTATAAAGACCGGGAACCAATGCGTGTCCTGGGGTATGTGCACATGGAACGTCAGATATTCCTGGCAGAAAAAATGGGACAATTTACAGTATAGCATATGCGCTTTTTTGCGCACATACGCCTAAAAGTTATTTTTAGCTTTTTTTTAAATCAAGAGAATGTGATGTATACATATAATTGTGCATATACACATTAAAATACTGAATGGCGAAAAAACATAGTGTTTTTAGGTTTCCACGTGCAAGAAGCCCTAGAGTGATTTTGTGAGGACAGACCTATAGTCCTTACCATTGAGTGCAGCCAGTGATGGTGAAATCAGAATCTAGACAACATTTTTTTTTGATTCATAGCTACAATATTTCTGTTGCAGGTTTTCGTAAGACCCCTTTCACACTGGGGCAGTGAGGGGGTTGGCGGTAAAGCACTGCTAGTTTTAGCGGCGCTTTACCGCTGTTATGGTGACGTTTTTCGGCTGCTAGCAGGGCAATTTTAACCCCCACTAGCGGCAGAAGAGAGGGCTTATAGCACCGTGTTTTGCGGCGCTGCCGAATCGCTTTGCAGGCGCTTCTGCAGTGCTCCCCATTAATTTCAATGGGCATGGCGTTTTGGGAGCGGTATATACAGTGCTCCCGCACCGCCCCAAAGATGCTGCTTGCAGGACTTTTTTTCCCGTCCTGCAAGCGCACCGCCCCAGTGTGGCTTGAGAGGCGTTTTTCAGGCGCTTTACGGGCGCTATTTTTAGAGCTAAAACGCCTGAAAAGCGCCCCAGTGTGAAAGGGGTCTACAGTAGGGTGTCGCCTGAGCAACAAATTCTTTGGAGTGAACATTCTGAATTGATGGCAAGCTTATCAAGATGTTTGAATCTACTTTTCTTTTCTTGTAGATAATCAGCACTCAAAGCCCACACCCAAATGGGGCCAGGACATCTAGTTTCAGTGGGTACACTATATCTCAAGGAGGTGACCTCCAACCTTCCCGATGCAAGCTGCAATGCCAGACTAAAACGAAGGGTCCATTTGGGCCCACTTACACAGGCATTAAGGGAGTGGTACAAACAGGCGGTTGAGCTGTGGTTTTACCACTCACCTAAAAGAGAACATGGAGGGGGTCAACTCAACTCAGCTTGTCATTTTTAACAGGTGCAGTGCTTGAAGTCAATGGGACCATGTTCCAAATGCTTGGCTTGAAGTTGCGGCATGGTATTGTAATACAAATTCAGCTAAAAAAAAAAAACACATTCAGGGAGTATCGGGATTGCTGCTGAACACCTGAAAGCCACTGCTTTCCGAAAGGTGATCCACCGTGGATCATTGCTCGGAGGGATGGTAGAGACTGCTGCTTGTCTGAACGAGGCCTTGCACTTCACATTCTGGGGTGCAGTCAGTGTTACCGTAGCCTTAAAGCGGAAGTAGACCCATCGATTTGTTCATTTAAAAAAAACGTTGACATTCCCGGCTTTCTGGAAATGCTAGCTGTCACATTTGCTTGTGCTCTCAACCAAACTGTCAAACCATCCAATGGCTGTTTTCATAACGGATCACATGTGCAGCATCATGGCAGTTGCAGATTAAACAGAGGCCACGATGGCAGCTTCCTTGGCTGAAAACGATAGGAGGGTTAACGTCCACTTTAACTTGACTAGTGTTCTTTAATGTAAAACATGTCAGTTTCCGCTGTAATGATATACTGGTACATATTTATGTGTATTAGGCTTAAGTGTAAACCCATATTTAATCAAAACGGATTAACCTTAGCAGACTTGGTTGCGTAAGAGATTGCCATGCACTAGAATGCCCCCAAAAAAGAATTTTTTTAGCAATACAGTGCACCACAACACTAGTAGCAGTAGTGTGTTACTGTGTGCTGCAAGACAGGTGCAATGTGGAGGTGTGTTGGGGTACCGCTCAAAATAAATGGCCTTAACACAGTGGTGTGAATTGAACAAAAAAAAAAAAATGGTCAAATATATTTATTTTAAGAGTAACGCTGCACAATAATGATTATTATATTGTTTATGAATCTGTTTTTAGGTTATATTTAAAAAGTATAGGGAGTGTTGCAAGCGCCAATTAATCAACCCACGCTGGGGAGGTCACAGATACACAATACAACTGACGATACACAAACCTAACCTGATAGTTTACGCTCCAGTCCGCAATGCCAGGGGTATGCGGTAAAGCATCTCCTGTTATCAGCCTTTCTCAAAATTTTCAACACAGGTACCCTTGATATAACTTTCCAGTCTAGGGGAACAACTCATGATACATTAGTGTGATGGTCAGTGGGAAGAATGCTTCTTACAGATAGATAAAAAAATCAATGGTGTCAGTGGGAACTTATCTGAGAGACAGAAATTGCTCAATGCTTGTGGAACCCTGGTTGAGAAACCCTGTATTAGAGACACCTTAGAGCAGTGGTTCTCAACCTGGGGGTCGAATGACTATTTTCCAGGGGTCACCAAATCCTGGGCTGTTCCTGGAGCCCGCGGCTGCCCACTCAGCCTCTTCAGAGCAGCCCATTCAGTTCACGGCATGGCTGGAGGGTAGAGACTAGAGGTCAGCTGACTGGTGAGGAATGTGAAGTGGGAGGGGCTGGAGGAGACCCCATCTCCTGATTTCGGCATAGGTGTCACTGCTACGAGACACCACAGAGTTGGGGACGCAGTTAAGCCGGAGACACAGTGCGTAACACTACCTGTGATTAGAGTTGCCATTAAAAGTTCCCACTACAGTTCTCAGATCAGCAGATGACCTTGATCAAGCACCTAAGTTGGCTGATCAGAACTCTCTCCCTCCCAGCACTACCACTCATCCCATTTCCCCCCCCACCAATGAGTAATGCCCCATACACACGATCGTTTTTCATGCCGTTAAAAATGCCATTTTTAAAAATGGGCATTAAAACCGATCGTGTGTATGCTCCAGAGCATTTTCAATGACGTGAAAAACGGCTATTAAAAATTTCGAACATGCTCTATTTTTTCACGTCGTTTTTCATGTCTTTTTTAACAACGTGAAAAACGATGGTGTGTATGCTTTTACGAGGTGAAAAAAACGCGCATGCTCAGAATCAAGTATGAGACGGGAGCTCGTTCTGGTAAAACTAGCGTTCGTAATGGAGATAGCACATTCGTTACGCTGTAACGGACTGAAAAGCACGAGGCTGAAAAGCGCGAATCGTCGCTCAACAAACTTTACTAACATGAAGGGTGGCGCCATCCGAACGGAACTTCCCCTTTATAGTGCCGTCGTACACGTGTACGTCACTGCGCTTTGCTTGAACGTTTTTTTAAATGATCGTGTGTACGCAAGACAGGCTTGAGAGGAAACATGAAAAAAAACTACGAGAAAAACGGTTTAAAAAATGGCATGAAAAACGATCGTGTGTACGCCGCATAAGAGAAGGAATAAAAAGAGAATACATGGAAGGGAGAGGAAAAGAGGTGGAGGAACAAAGAAAAAGGGAAAGAATAAGAGAACAACAAAGACGACTAGAGAGATGGATGGGGGGGGGGGGGGGAAGAAAAACAAGAAATTAGGATACAGAGAAATAATTGGGAAAGAAAGGAGAACAAAGAGTGGTACATCCTAAAATGTACCATAAGGGGTTTTAATACTGTACGAGTGGAAGGGACTCGGGGAGCGCTAAATGTCCGTGGGTTAGGGGAGCAAATTACTTTTCTTGCCTTGGGTGCTGACAACCCACGCTACGAAAAGTTTGTTAGGGGTCCCCACAACTTGAGAAATTTTATCAAGGGGTCACGGCACCAGAAAGGTTGATATCAAGGGGTCACGGCACCATAAAGGTTGAGAACCACTGCGTTAGAGGGTGTGGCAGATATGAGAGGGTTCAGGAAGCCTCCAGGGAAGAATGATGAATATTTAAGTGCAAATGTTCACTCTTGCCCAATCACAAATTTGTACTGTTGGCCTAACGTCGCCTTTACGATAGGATATTGGCCGTCTCCCACAAGTTAAAAAAAAATAAAAAATCATAATTCCTTTGCAAGACAGCAGTCAGACATGTACAATTGAAGTTACCTATAAATGGATTTTGAATTTTATTTTTGCCACAATGCTGCACATGAAATAATTAGAATGTGCAATGGTGAAGAAGAGACATTCAGTTTGTACAGGGGTATTAAGATATGGATGCCTCTCTTATACAATGACCTCCCCCCCCCCCCTTTTACTGTCTATTATTCTTGTGTGCCTTAAGAAATGGCTGTGCTGACTGTATTGTTGTCCTATGCAGATGATTCCTCTTTAAGTGGAAAATTTCAGATGAAAACTTTAATGAAGCTGCTCAGAGCACTGACCTGCAAAATAATGAGCTGCTTCAACAAAAACCATCCCATTTCATTAATTTTCTCCAAAAAAGGTCAAGCATTCTATTGTTCATAACTAAAGTGTTTTGATTGGGCTGCTCTTTGAAAACTCGAGCAAAGAGGAGTCGAGGTCTCACCCGTAATAACCACAATCCATGTTTAATTTCCTTCGAACAGAATGGTTGATTATGGGCGTCAGTTCTATCCTCTATGTGCTGGTTTTCATAATTTAGTTCCTTCACCATGTTTGTGAATATTGATTTGGAATGGAAGACGGTTGCTTTCTACTTCCAATACAGAATTTTTGTGAATTTAGTCTTGTATACAAAAAATACAAGTGGCTTTGTTTATACTATATACATTTCCCTATAGAAGAAGAAACCATTTAGGCTTCAGCGAGTCTATTGTATATGCTTTATTTTATCGTCACGTTTGCACCAAGCACAAGCCATGGTTTGTGTATTTTTATTCATTGTGACTCCAGAGAAATTTCCTGTGTTTGGCTGAAATAACTGACAAACTTGCATTTCAGCGTGTTAAGTAAAATCTAGATTTAAACACTGCCGTTTTTTATTTCATTGCAAAAAGTTTGTGTTTGTGGATTCAGCTGTGACTAGAGGCTTTTTGACTGTGGACCAGCTGTGTTTCTTCGTCTGTTACACTACGCCCTGAGGGTCTTATGGTATGTTCCGGAGAATGACTCAGGACTGTTGGTAGGTTTTCTATGCTACATGAAGGATGGGGGTTTGCCCTCAGCAGCTAATCAGATGTTAATTTCATTTTCCAACATGATCACTTGGGGGGCGGGGAAAAAGATGCAGGCCAATTCATTGTCCATGTACTAAGTCAGCCTTTCTCAACCTTTTTACCATGGAGGAGTCCTTTAAATTGTTAGGTTTCAGGGAATCCTGGAATACAACAATGTTTTCTTATATCATTAGCTCATGGTACATTTGCATCATGATCAGAAAGTGTGGATATAAATAAAATAATATATAATGTGTTTTTACTTATCATATTTGACATCCAAAACAGATAATTTTTTTAACACTATTTTGCCATGAGGCAAAATTATTAGTAGTAGTAACCAGAAATGAAAGGAATGATCGTAATGTCCAGAAAAGTGAGGACGAGAATGGTAATTTTGTAGTGTTGCTTTAAATTGGTGGTCAGTGAAAGAAGGACCTCCTTATGGTTGGGGTCAGTGAAAGAAGGACCTCCTTACGGTTGGGGTCAGTGAAAGAAGGACCTCCTTAAGGTTGGGGTCAGTGAAAGAAGGACCTCCTTACGGTTGGGGTCAGTGAAAGAAGGACCTCCTTACGGTTGGGGTCAGTGAAAGAAGGACCTCCTTACGGTTGGGGTCAGTGAAAGAAGGACCTCCTTACGGTTGGGGTCAGTGAAAGAAGGACCTCCTTACGGTTGGGGTCAGTGAAAGAAGGACCTCCTTACGGTTGGGGTCAGTGAAAGAAGGACCTCCTTACGGTTGGGGTCAGTGAAAGAAGGACCTCCTTACGGTTGGGGTCAGTGAAAGAAGGACCTCCTTACGGTTGGGGTCAGTGAAAGAAGGACCTCCTTACGGTTGGGGTCAGTGAAAGAAGGGCCTCCTTACGGTTGGGGTCAGTGAAAGAAGGACCTCCTTACGGTTGGGGTCAGTGAAAGAAGGACCTCCTTGCGTTTGGGTCAGTGAAAGAAGGACCTTCTTGCGTTTGGGTCAGTAAAAGAAGGACCACCTTAGGTTGGGGGGTCAGTGGAAGGACCACCTTAGGTTGGGGGTCAGTGGAAGGACCACCTTAGGTTGGGGGTCAGTGGAAGGACCACCTTAGGTTGGGGGTCAGTGGAAGGACCACCTTAGGTTGGGGGTCAGTGGAAGAAGGACCACCTTAGGTTGGGGGTCAGTGGAAGAAGGACCTCCTTAGGTTGGGGGTCAGTGGAAGAAGGACCTCCTTAGGTTGGGGGTCAGTGGAAGAAGGCCCTCTTTAGGTTGGGGGTCAGTGGATAAAGGGTCTCCTTACATTGGGGTCAGCGGAAGGAGGACCTCCTTAGGTTGGGGGTCAGAGGAAGAAGGACCTTCTTACGTTGGAAGTCAGTGGATGAAGGGCCTCCTTACATTGGGGTCAGCGGAAGGAGGACCTTCTTACATTGGAAATCAGTGAAAGAAGGACTTCTTTACGATGGGGTCAGTGGAACAAGGACCTTCTTGCGTTGGGGGTCAGTGGAAGGAGGACCTAGTTATTGAGGGTCAGTGGAAGAAGGACCTTCTTACATTGGGGGCCAGTGGAAGGAGGACCTCCTTACATTAGCAGTCGGTGGAAGAAAGACCTGCTTACATTGGGGGGCAGTGGAAGAAGGACCTCCTTACACTGGAAGTCAGTTAAAGAAGGACCTCCTTATATTGAGGGTCAGTGGAGGAAGGAACCTTTTTATGTTGGGGGTCAGTGGAAGAACGAACTTCTTATGTTGGGGGCTTGTGGAAGAAAGACCGTCTTACATGAAGGGTCAGTGGAAGAAAGGCCCTTTTATACTGGTAATCGGTGGAAAAATGCCCTGTTACATTGGCAGTCAGGGTAGTACATACATTATTTGGCACTGGTCCCACACTGTTGACTCAAGGAAATTCCTAAGGAAACCTTATGCCACGTACACACGATCGGAAATTCCGACAAGAAAAGTCAGATGTGAGCTTTTTGTCGGAAATTCCGACCATGTGTATGCTCCATCGGACTATTGCTGTTGGAATTTCCGCCAAGAAAAGATTGAGAGCAGGTTCTCTATTTTTCTGACGGAAAAAATTCCTATCGGAAATTCCGATTGTCTGTAGCAATTCCGACGCGCAAAATTCCTACGCATGCTCGGAAACAATTTGACGCATGCTCGGAAGCATTGAACTTAATTTTCTCGGCTCGTCGTAGTGTTGTACGTCACCGCGTTCTTGACGGTCGAAATTTCAGAGAACCTTTGTGTGACCATGTGTATGCTTGCCAAGCTTGAGCGGCATTCCGTCGGAAAAACCATCCAAGGTTTTTCCGATGGAAATTTTGATCGTGTGTACGCGGCATTATTACCTTGGTTGAAAAAGGCTGGACTAAGTACAGGAACCCATAAAAAAAAAATGCAGCTTTCCAAAGATTAATGAAAGAATCATTGGTTGCTATAAGTTACCACACTGCACTTTCTGCTTTTTGGAATACCTTAAATTTTCTTAGTGTTCGCATTTGGCAGTCTATAATGGAGGAAACAATTATCACAAAATATCATCTTCAGCAACGTTTATTGAAAGATGGTAATATTTTAAAGCTTTAATTCAGTGTGCATGCATTTACTTGAAAATATGTTCCACCAGCTCTTCTGTGATGATATCATTATGTGAGGGCTCACTTAGAATTAGCATACGTTGCTTAAGGGAACATGTCAAAAAAAGGAGTATGGATGCTGCCATTAATTCCTTATTCTTGAAGTTGTGTGTCCCTATGGCTATCATCCTCATCCTTGCTTCAGCTATTGGGTTGCTAACACAAAAGAAGTATCCACATTGGGAACCCTGCCATTGGTGGCGGCATTGCCCCACTTTCAAAAAACAAGTCTGCAATAGTGATTCCTATGTTTTAATGGCTTCACTTTAAGCAAATCTAAGTTTGATGAAGAGGATAAAGCAGTCGAAGTTTCAGATTGCAGATACACTATATTACCAAAAGTATTGGTACCCCTGCCTTTACACGGAAATTAACTTTAATGGCATCCCAGTCTTAGTCCGTAAGGTTCAATATTGTTGAGTTGGCCCACCCTTTGCAGCTATACCCACTTCAACTCTTCTGGGAAAACTCTTCACAAGGTTTAGGAGTGTGTCTATGGGAATGTTTGACCATTCTTCCAGAATGCATTTGTGAGGTCAGGCACTGTTGTGAACGAGAAGGCCTGGCTCGCAGTCTCCGTTCTAATTTATCCGAAAGGTGTTCTGTCGGGTTGAGGTCAGGAATCTGTGCAGGCCAGTCAAGTTCCCCCACCCCAAACACGCTCATCTATGTCTTTATGGTCCGTGCCTGACCTCACAAATGCGCTTCTGGAAGAATGGTCAAACATTCCCATAGACACACTCTTAAACCTTGTGGACAGCCTTCCCAGAAGAGTTGAAGCTGTTAGAGCTGCAAAGGGTGGGCCAACTCAATATTGAACCCTACGGACTAAGACTGGGGTGCAATTAAAGTTTGTGTGTAAAGGCAGGCGTCCCAATACTTTTGGTAATTTAGTGTTTCTTCTGATGGCAAGTTTTATTTTCAGCTCCTCTGTCTACCCCCTACAATGCAGAGACTTCTGTAAGGCAAAAATAAGCAGACGTCTCATGGACCCACTCCTCTCACCTTCCTATTCTTTACGAAGTGCATTGGATGGCCACTTTAGAGACAAGCGGTGGGCCATAATCCGACCAAAAGATCTAGCCACTTTTTGAATTCTAAAGTGCTCTGGATGTGAGGGGTACAGAGTAGAAAAGAGCTTCTAGAGTATATTCTTGCAGAAGAGGTGGCAACCTTATTCCTGACACCTATTATGCTCTAATGCAGCCTTTCTCAACCTTTTTAACATTGGGGAACCCCTGCTAATATATCTAAAGCTCACAGTATATTAATGTGATGGTCACTGGGAATAATGCTGTGTACATTTGTGGCCTTTGGGAATAATCCCTCCTTTACATACATATGGCTACGTACATATAGTGGTTACTTATCTGGGAAAAATAAGTTGCTCATTGCTCAAGGATCCCCTATGAACCTCTGGAGGAAGCCTAGGGTACCACGAAATCTTGGTTGAGAAAGGCTGCTCTAATGAGTTCAAATATTGCTTTGCTTTATAAACATTTTGACATTTCAGAAACCTAAACTTTAATATTGAGCCTGTCTATTTTTTTTTCTACATAGTGTTAAAAAGTTTTTATCCTTGGGCATGACTATGTACTAATGAAAAATTACATAAAGTATCAAGATCAATCTACAGTAAATATTTCAAGCAGGACTTAAGTTATCTTAAAGTTTAGTCAAAAAAGGTTCTTGAAAAAATCAGCACAAGGGACATTACTTAGTCAATGTGTAGTGTCCCTTGTGCTGGCAACCCAAAACATCCAAGTGTATGAGTCTTTATTTGCTACAAGGTGACCACAGGAAATGCTATGACAAGGCCACTGGCCGAAACGCGTAAGCTGTTTTATCCTAATATCACTTTGTAGCAAATAAAGACTCATACCTTTTGGAGGTTTTGGGTTGCCTAATTTAATTTACATTTTGTATGGGTGACTGTAAGACACCCAGAGCCTGAACACCGATTTCTCAACTTATCAGGACTCATTGGGACTCCGGTTTGAGCGTTGATTTTTTGTCTTATTACATGTGTCCCTCATGCTGCTGGCTGCAGATTTAGTAACTGTTCCATACTCTGAAACCCCCCACCAAACCTAATCTTCCAGTACCATGGGGGTCATAAGTGATGAGGGATCTGTCATATGCACCTATCAAGAGTGACAACTATACCCCCTTTCCGCCCCCTCCTCTATCCGTAGAAGCTGTACCATAGTTTCTATGCATTTAAAATGATCTATGAATGGAGATGGCAGACATTTTATTCATCCACCCATCCTCCATTCATAGATGGCTTTGCCTTCATAGAAGCTATGAATGGAGAAGATTGGTGGGCATAGTTGGCACTATTAAAGAGTACGTATGACGGGTCCTTCGGGTCTATTAATCCCTATGGCACCGGAGGATTACAGTGGTGGGTGTGCCAGCAGCACAAAGGAAACATCAATTTGACTATAAAGTAATGTCCCTTGTACTGATTTTTTTATTTTTTTTTATCCTTTTTTGACTAAACTTATTGCATTACACAAACTGCAAGTATCCGTCTTATTCTATAAATCAGTCCCTGTGGATCCTAGACCAAGGCTGTACACAGAACCAAGACTTGTCCCCAAGATGACATGAAGTCTACCCCCTCCAAGCACTAATTATTTTCTCTGTCGTTCTGCTGTCAGATGCAAGAGCCTCCTTGGAACTGGAGGGATGCAAAGTGCGAGGAGTGAATTGGCAAGAGTGAAACCAAAGCCCTACGTTCAGCCTTGGCCTAGAATCCAAAGGTGCTCCACAGGGATCATTTTTAGACCAACAGATACTTGCAGGCACCACAAGGTACCCACACTTCAGCACTTTTGTAGGCCAGGTCCAGTTCACTTTAAGGACCATGTTTGCAGTAGCTAGACAGCCCTTCTTACATTTCTCAAGGTCAAAAAATGATTGCATTAAATTCTGGATAACTGTCTGTTTTCTTGCATTGTACAGGGTGACTTTGGATTAGGCCTATTCATCAGTTCCCCTGTCTTATGAATTATTTTCAACAGATCCCATATCTGCTCACATGAAAATACATCGTAAACATTGAACTTTCAGGATGTTTTAAAAAAAAAATGAAAACCTGGCGAGGATACGGTTCAAAGAAATGCAAGACTCATAATTATGATCAGAAGACAAATCTTTATACACAGAGACAGTGAACTGTCTGCGTGGAATTAAGTGGATGTTGTTGGCAAAATGCTGTTTGTTCTTTGCAGACATTGAATTCATTGGCGACAGAAGCTGGACTTTGTCGCAGTCACTTTAGTGTAAAGGGAATTAAATCATTTGAAACTTGTAAGAATTTGCTCCAGGTGTGTTATTTTATCTTTATTATACTTAATGGATATAATTGTGACTTTTTGTTAAATGGTTATATAAAGAATAGAGATTGTAAAATATTTGTATCCTGCATTCACTAAAGTAAAGATAATGGCTTTTACTGTGCACCCTCCTGCATCGTGTCGTCTTTCTCCTGAACGATTCTGTAACATATTCACACGTTTGTGACATTAACGGGGTGAAAGCTTTTTGCGAGGAACACAACACTTCTACTTTCCTGGTGAGCAAGGCTATGACTTTTTATTTACTTTTTTTGCTAGACAACTTCAGTATTCTAAATTTAACTCCATGCAGATATAAATGTAGCGACCCCCCCAACCTGGCTGGAAAGAGGGAAACCCCCAGCGCAGAGGCAGGCTTACTTTATCCCAGGGTGGATGCATGGCTGCAGTAGAGAGAGTCACGATTATGATGGGTGCGTAGCCTATTGCATTAGGGTGTACACCCCAAAGCTCAAACGCATGCATTTCTCTGCAGCCTCAGCTGCACTGGACAGTGAATGAATAGGAAACGCCCTGCGCTGAGTGGCTTCCTGTTCATTCACCAACTGAAGCATAGTGTAAACAGTCTAGTTTATAGTTCAGATATGAATGGACACAGTGAGTGTGTTCACTGTGTTAATTTATGAAGGGAAGGGTCTGGTAAATTACATATTTACTAGCCATTTCCCCCGCTCTCTATCTTGAAACATCCCGCAGCAGCCTGGGGAAGAGAAAAGGAGGGAAGCCAGCAGCACTGCGGGGTGGGGGGCAACAGGGGGGGGGAGTCTGGGCAGTAGGGGCAATCGGGCACTGCACATAATGATTAGGGTGTGCCCAGACACACCCCCTGCGCATGCCTATGGATGGCTGCCAATCACTTTAGTGTTTTTTTTTTTTTACGTTTTTATTGTTCCAGCTCACAAAGAGACAGAGTTAGGGTATCAGATTCTTCCAGCAGATGGGTTCCAGACTCCGAAACACACTTCCTCCATCCAAGGGAATTGCCAGGTTCTTCTTAGGGCAGACTCTCTTCCCCCTCTTCAGCAGCATTTCCATCCTTGGTCTCTACCTTGGGTATATACAGGGTCTTTTTTTTCTCAGAAAATAGGTGCAGGAACTCAACGACGACCCAAAACCTCCGGTCCCCCACACGCACCCTCCAAACTACATCAACTAGTGGGTGTGGTCAAATTTCACTAACAGTTTGATGGTCTTAAAGGGGCATTAACGGTATTGTAAAGTCTTGGTTTTTTTTAAATAAAAATAACAAACCTGTTATTCTTACCTGCTCTGTTGCAGTGGATTTGCAAAGAGTATCCTGGATCCTTCTCTTCTCGGGGCCCTCTTCTGTGATCCTGGCCCCTCCCTCCAGATGAGTTCCCCCACAGCGAGTCACAGCTCCCTGTGTCCGATTGAACACAAAGACCCAACCCAGCGCAGCCCCCTCTCTCTCCTGATTGGCTAGCTTACTTTGATAGCAGCGGGAGCCAATGGCGCTGCTGCTGTGTCTCATTCAATCAGGAGGCAGAATCTTGGATGGCTGAGACACTCATAGACATAGCTGGACAGAGAAGGAACCCAGGTAAGTGTTAGGGGGGCTTCTGCACACAGAAGGCTTTTTATCTTGATGCATAGAATGCACCTTCTGCCTTTACAACCACTTTAAATACCATAAGGGCATTACATACAGAGTTCGGGGTGCTCTATGCAGTGGCGTATCCAAGGTATGGCAGGCATGGCAAGAACCATGGGCGCCGTAGGGGGGGGGGGGCGCCAAAAAAAACGTTCCCTGCATGACAAAAAATTCCCACCCGTTCTCCTGCGGCCGCATCCTGCACTATAGTCCCGGTGCCGACGGCGGCACGGCAATTCACTTAAGTAATGTTTCCTGGCTGGCATGTAGGAGAGTGACAGGCGCGGGCCGTGGGCGCCCCCATGCTTGTCTATGAGTGGTATCGCCCACTGCTCAGACCGTCATTCAGCTAACTTGCGGAGGCTCCGCCTAAAGCTCCGCCTACCCTCCAGTCCTCTTCGCATCGCAGCTTCATCTTCTCCCCGAGCGCCGAGTGGGTCGGTGACGTCACCGTCGTCACTTGTGAGGTCAGGTCACTGAGGAGAAGAACTGGCTAGTCTGAGTCTGACAGAGAAGAGACTAGTCCCTGGAACCCCCAGCCAGGCAGGCAGCACTGCAGCAGGTACGGACGGTACTATATTCTATAGTCACACGTGTACTGTGTTATGTTATCATCGTGTACAGTATGATGATGTGTGCCAACTGCCAAATATAGTGCTTAATATATGGAATAAAAAAATATAATTATGCATAGCCATAGATATCATAAATAAAGTGATTTGTGCAAGTAGTACCTGCTGTTGCACAAATCACTTTATTTATGATATCTATGGCTATGAATAATTAAATGTATTTAATCCATATTGAGCACTATATTTGATTGGCTGCTTGCTTATGTTTGGGTCTGTGCCTGGCACATGATGACTTAGGCTACTTTCACACTGGGGCGTTGCGCCGTCGGCGGTAAAGCGCCGATATTTTTGCGGCGCTTTACTGATGGTTTTCGCGGCGCTAGCAGGGCGCCTCAAAGATGTGGCTGGCAGGACTTTTTTGAGCATCCTGCTAGCGCACCACTAGCAGCCCAAAAAGGGTTAAAAC